>VWZN01006196.1:70530-86838 GCA_013396955.1 Regulus satrapa
AAAAAAAAAAAAAAAAAATTGCATTTCACTACTTCTGGTTTTTCTGTAGCCTTAGAGATGCATGTCTACAGGTATATGTCAACAACGTGCCAATAAAAGGCTTCAAGGAAAACACTGCAAAGTTAAAGTTCCAAGTCCAAGAAACAGACTTGATTTCAGCAATGTAAAACCTCAAATTTCTGTTTAACATCACATTAACTCCATTTATCCAGCAAAAATTGATTTCAGTTTGTATCGTCCCTATCTCACTTGGATGTCAAGAGTATATTTAAGAAATTTAAATCAAATGAAAACTTGTATTAGGCAAAATTAAGAAATACCAGCAAGTGTTGAAATGACAAAGCATCGCATCTTGCTGAAAAAAAAAAAAAAATAGTTGAAAGATTGTGTTACTATGTCCATACAATTCATTCACCTTTAAGAAAACGCAGGAAACTGACACAAGCAAACTAAAGATTTACTAAATACCATTGTAAGGTGTTCACAGATCTAACGAACAAGTGCAGTCTGGATGAAATCCACTGTAAAATAAGTGAGTTAACACTATTTGAATAACTGGCATTGACCCTGAATGACCTTTAACTCACATTTTATTTTCAGTACAGCAGTTTACTCGGCAGGGCTAAAGGAATACTGAAACACCCAGAATTTGACAGCAGGTATTGAGGTACAAAATTTTACTTCTCTGTACTGAGCAAAACAAGAAGCAATGTCTTGGAAATGGGTAAGAGTACTTTCCGACATTCAAAATTACAGTCAATCATTTTCCAGTCCTGTATTTCTACTCCAGGAACATGTAAAATCCTTTCACATCGAACTAACTAATACCCCAGCACTCTTCCCTGCTAGATTATATGAATGCAGAACTTTTTTTATACAGATGATTATCACAACTTGTTGGGCAGGCTGAGCAATTTTTGCAAGTTGAACTATACAGTTTAATACCACTATCCCCACTAATGTTCTCGTGTCTGAGTCTGAGAGACTGTGATTCGTAGCCTTTATTTGCAAAGGGAAAAACCTCATTTGCTGTTTTCAACTGAACCTGTGGTACAAAAGCTATGGCTGCAAATAGGGAGTGATTATCATTTTGCTAACATTTGCACATCTGGTGAAGTATTGTATTCAGCCCTTTTGTTTGGCTGACATCAAATCCCCAGAATTTCAGACGTGTAAAATCAGACAGTTATGACCTCTGGCTTAGAATCACTGGACTGAATCACACTGATCTTAACAAGACTTGCATAGTTTTAATAGTTCAATTGATAATTCTTTTACATTGCTATTGAAGAAATCAGTTTCATAAAAACATTTTGATTTTGTTACCTGCTGAACCAGTAAAAGGTATAGTAAACAAGGTATAATAAAAGGAGCTGCTGTCCTTGAAAATATTTTGTGGGTTTCTTGAATCTGAATGGATTATTCCTTAAGAAAGGACCTATATATGGATATTTTACACCGTGTTTGAATTAAAGAGTAGCCATTTACTAGAAATCCATTTGTTTTTCTAGTTATTAATACTCTTTATGGATGAAATGCAGGCCACATAGGGCTTATAATTTTTTAATCTGTGAGTCTTAAAGAAAGAAATTATTAGGCCTGTAGCACAGACTCTGATGTATTTCCTTACCAAAAAACCCAAATACCAAAACTTTCTAAAAACTCCAACAAAAAGCCTCCAACCAACAAGAAAAAAAACCAACCAAAAACGTTCTGGGAAAAAAAAAAAAAAAAAAAAAAAAAAAGAAAAAAAAAAAGCTTCTAAAACACAGAAAAATCAAGGCTTACACACTGAGATGCACTGAAGTTCTAAATTTTGCTTCCAGGATTTCATCTTTACTGTCTACATGCAGACATACTTTTGATAATAATTTCCAGAAATAAATTACATGGGAATTCAAACTATAGAGAAAAAGCCCTGTGCTGCAAATAAAAGCTTTGGTTGTAATATCTGGTAAGAACATTCTCCAATGCCTATTCTAACACCTGTAGTTTACTTAATTTTGAGATGTATGCTTAGAAATAAAACAACCCTCCTTGCAGCTTCACATCCTTTTGTTTACACATAGAATATTTACTGTGCTAGGCTTGCATGGAGGAGTTGGGTATGTAGCTCAAGACAAAATAAAAAACAGAGGATGGATAGAGGATGGATTATTTTCCTTATCATCCTTGAAGAGGATTAGCTTCAGCTACACCCTAAAAAATAAATATTAAAACTGTATTTTATTTTTAAATATTGTTTTATTACAAACAGCAAACAGGAACGAATTTAATTGCATACACCTGCCATCCTGCATTTGTATTTCAATAGGTAGAGTTATTACTTAAAATTTTATGAAACTCTCTTCACTATTACTGCTAATCACTCCTTTTTTTCCCCTGCAATTTTTTAGAAGTTTAAGGATATGCTGATGGTAGGGGGTTAAGAATAATTGCCCAGCTTCTCCAATGTTGCACAGCATTTTTAAAAGGTGATTCAGATGTAATAATGATTGAAGGTAATTTAAGACCATAATATGCTACATTATATTAAAATGAGAGAACATATTTGGATTTTTTTGTAATTTTGTATGATTTTAAGAGAATAGAAATTAGTTTGTAACAACTGTTAAGCTTTTTTAATGCATTGTCTCCAATCTCTGCATTCAAGTTGTCACAAATACTTTTTAAAGTATAATCCTACATCATCATTGTAAAATGTGAACAATGTAGAAGCATTTTTTACAATATTTTAAGAGACTTCTTGCTTACTAGCAAGGAGCATACAGGAAAAATTGTTCTTCGTTTTGTAGCCACATTGAGTTGGAGAGGCTATCAGATAAACTATGCAAAAGTAATACTAATTTCAAATTAAGAAAATAAATCTCAAGAGCCTGTGAACTATATTGTGAACTATACAAAATATTTTCTTCTTAAAGAGTAAGGTAAAGATTTCAATTAAAAAAGAAGGTGCATTTGCTTAATTATGTCTTGCTTACATATGGTAGCCATCAACCTTCTGTAAGAATTGGTCAAAAACAGCTCAGAAACCGTTTCAGAAATATATTCCTAAAGGCAAAGTAATTAACTGTAAACACTCCAGTGCCTGATGCAATAGAGAATTACATCTGCCACAATCTTCTGCAGTAACACATGCATCAAGAAAACCATATTTAGTCTCACTCTCTCCTAAAATATTTGAATGATGGTGCTCAAAAAAATTTTCAAATAATCATTCAGAAGACTGTATGTAAGGTGGAGAAACAAGAAAGGAACTACTCAGAACGTGAGCATTCAAAAGAGATGCAATGTGTGTCTTTGCAACCTGTCTCCAAGGTCCTCTCACCACTGTTAGATAGTTTAATTCAGAGCCATTGTCTTCCTTTATGCTTTGGTGGATGTATTTTTCCCTCTAATCCAATCTATGAATTCTTATACAGCAGAAATGAAAAACATGTTAGTTAAATAGTTTCTTATGTTTTTGATAAAATAATTCAAAGTGTTTTGATAATAAAAAGGCAGCATATGGCACTTAACAAGGAGGAAATTCCTTGTTCATGCTAATTTTAATACTGCCTATTTAGACTAATGAATATCTCCCCTTTCAAACTCTCTCATGAGAAATGTTTTCTATAAAAAAAACTATAAAACCTTTTGGCCACACTGACTTGCGTTGTTAACAGCCACCTTGCCACAAGAGACCAAGGACAGCCATTTCAATAGGAAAGAGACAAATCTTCAACTTCATACTGCCTCTGATGTAAAAAATTAGTGAGAATCCAGTTCCTTTCGTATTAGATTAATTTTTGTTCCAGCTCTTCCAGAACTGAAAATTACTTCTATCCTTTGCTAAGATTTCACAAAAAAGAAAAAAAAAAACCAAAAAACAAACAAACAAACATAAAAAACCCCACCCAAAAACAAACAAAAAAACCCCCCACCAAAAAACAAACAAACAAACATAAAAAACCCCACCCAAAAACAAACAAAAAAACCCCCCACAACTCTATAACGCTAACTTAAGTATCACATATCACTCTGTTCTCTCTGGTCACTTGGGCTTAAAATACCCATTTTGCTAAAGTAAAATTCTTACATATGCATCTCAGATGCTTCATTTAAAAAGAAAGTGGAGTTAAGTAAATGAAAAACATGGAAAACCTCACCTCATCAATTTTCTTCCTATACTCACTCCAGAGTACTGAAGTGTCCATTCTCTAATACTCGTGCTATTATCTCTCCATAAAATAAAATATCACTTGAAGTAACATCTAATGACATTTACATGGCAACAGTAAAGAAAAATGGAGCACTTTTTTGCTTAGAAGTGTTCCAAGATGCCCATTACGGATGCAGCCTTTCCTCATAAAATCCACTTCAACTGAGGATTCCTACACCCAGATTAACTAGAGCTGCTAAAGTCTCTTAATGCAAGATCTAACACACAAGTGAAGCCCATTCCTTTCCCAGGCATTTTAGAACTTGAAAAAGACAGATTTTTCACCAAGTTGACCACACTAAGAGTAAACCTTTCATGCTTGAACAAATAAATTGGAAGAGTAGCTAGAAGAGGTGGAGTCATGCAGGGAGGCAGCAGCAAGCTGCTGTCAGCTCCTCTGTCCTTGAAGAACAGCTTGCTGTGGGAATGGGCTGCTCTGTGAAACGGGGTAAGCAGACAGAGATGGCAGGGGAAGCAGGAAGCGAAGAAGTAGCTCTGCAGGGAGATTGAACTCTTTCAGCACTCCCTCCTCACCAAGAAACCAGAAACAGCGCAGAAAAATTATGGCGCAGTTGACTGTTTATGTACCAAGATTCTTCCCATAAGTCAGCCCTTTTAGGAAGACCATTGATCAAACGGGTGTTGGGGCCTGCCTGCATCCAAGACGGGTCCCTTGCAGCCCAGTTGAGGAAGCTTTTTTCCCCGATCCACTGCCTGGCAAAGTCTCCCCAGGAATGGAGCCTCTCTGTTTTCTCCAAGCTGCAGTGCCACGTGTTAAGGCTCACCACACATGTACAGCCCCTAAAGTAATTTTTCACCCCATGTCGGAAAATGGATTTATAACATATGTTGAGGCATTAAAAAAAATGAAACTGATTTCTCGCATACTGCAAAAGGGTGAACAGTCAAATAATGAAAATAAACTACGTGCTAAGGGGAAGTTGTAAGACCTGCCACCCAGAGTGCTGAGGAAAGCTTAGACTAGGAAAGCTCACACACACTGTGACTGTCACTGCATCATTAGAAAGAAATCAGGTCTGAAGCCATAGGAATAACTTTGGTAACTCAAGAGAAAGAAAAAAAGGGGAGACCAAAACTTCCAAGTTTGGCAGATGATGGAAAGGAGAAAAAAAAAAAAAAAATCTTTGAAATAGCAAAGGATGTGTTCACACCTTCAGAAAAGAAGATGGAGTGCCGCTATTTATTTCTCTGCAGAGTTGAGTATCATATGTCATTCATAGTAAAGATTTTGTACCATAATTATTTGCTACTGGCACTAAGGTAACTGTAGGGTTGGGAATAAACATACACATTTTATAAAGTGTTCTAAATTATTCCTCAACCTCAAAAAAAGTTAGTATATTCACAGCACAGTACAGCACAAAAATCTAAAAGTATTTTCAATGTGCTGTCTATAAAATGAGGTTTTTTTTTTTAACAGTAGTAACAAGAGGAGTTTACCTACATTCCCACATAAAATAAACTAATCCCATAAGAGTATTTATCTTTTTAAATATTACTATGAATATACAAAGGGAGTTAATATCATTCCAGACTTAAAGACAAAAATGAAGACACAAAATGAAGCAAAAAGAATTGATATTAAAATAATCTTAATTGTATTCTATTTTGAAAATGAAGGCTTATGCATTAGCCAAATAATTAGGCTATATCATCTGGATCATTTCCACCAAACTTTATGTCATAATCTGAAGCACTGAAACAAAGTCCAGTAATAAATGCATTTTCAGAGTTCCATCATAAAGAAACAGTAACATTAAATTCCTCAGGAAAAAAAGGCATATTTGAAGAGCCTAAATATACTAAAAAAAATTAAATTTATTTAAAATTTTAAATAAAATAGATTAAAATCATCTAAATTGTACCAAAGATTGCATTTTAGATATTCAGAGCAGATTTCTTACGTGAAGACTTCTTAAATTTGATTTTTAAAAAGGAAAAGAAAAAAAAAAAGTATTGTCAAATATCCAGAATGACACCAATTTTTAAAAAAATTGTTTTCTTATATCTAAGATGAGAAACAGGCAAGTGGAATATTGGTGCCCATATTCTATTTTGAAAATCTGCACCAGCATGGAAGGTTTACTTCTCCTGTGCAGACATTTAATCCAAGAACTATTCTTTTTCAGTGAATGCACTTAAGGAAATATATTATTGCCAGTTTACCTTTGCAATCCTTAAGGGAATACAGACCAAGTTTTACTGTTTGACAGAGCCATTTAGGGTCAGGAATGACAATAAGATGATGCTCAAGTTCACTCATCTTATGTTTTTTAAGCGATATATCAACTTCCTCTTAATATACTGCACTTTAAAATGCTTGTCTTTAGAATTTACTGTCTGTATCAAAAGCAGTATGACCAAAGGATATTATTACTTATTTCACTCTTGCTGAATGACAAACATCTGTTTTCTGGAGAGGCTAACATCAATTAAGGCTCATTTTTTTTGTTCAATGTAAGTTACATGCTGCCTCTGTTCAAGAAAGCAAAATTCACACATGCATGCACAGGTTTGAAGATGAGGCCCACTTGAAATACCCTTTCAGGTAAATAAGTTATAATTATTTGGGTATTCATAAAGCCATATCACAAATCCAGATACTACTTTAATGGCTGAAGAATCAAAGTCACTTGAAAAAAGTCAATAAGGCACTAATTTCACAATGAAGTCCTTCTCTCAAATTGTCATCATTTTAAAGTCCTGAGTGTAAGCATACCTTCCTCATTTCAACATACAAACAATACAGCTAGCATCCAAATTCCTCTAGGTGAATGACACACATAAAAAGAAAAACTATGTTCAGAAGCTGTACTCTCTCCTCAAAAAGTGCAAATTTTCTGCCCATAAAAATCTGTGGCCCACAATCAAGAATTTACCAACTGAATACTCTGATGCTCAACCAAAATGACTATACAATAATAAAAATAATTTCATTTTAAATTTTCAAATGGCAAAGCTTTTAACACAAATTAAATTCTTCAATATCCTTTATGGTTTGAATGCAATGAAAATAATTTCTGGGTTTCTGTAATCTAAAAAATTCAAGGAAAATGATCATACCCTCTCATTTCCAGAGGACCTCCTTAACAACTGGTGTATTTGTAGCTTGTTTTTAGTTCCAAACAACCTGTAATCATTTTTTTTCTCCTCTGACACTTCAATAAATTAATTCCCCCAAATGGGTTGAGAGGAGAAAGAAAAATGCAGAAAATCAAAAATCAGCCTGTCTGCTGACTACTTTACTGCACATATCATGTCATCAGCATTATACTTAACTGTTGCTACTAGGAAAAAAACTTATTACATAATCTTGGGAAATAAAAATCAGATAATTATTGAATTCATTCACTTCATGTTTTTGAATCGTAAATTTTCCATGCCAAAGTGTGGCTTTTCAAAATAATTTTTGAACCCAATAAAATTAAAACATTTAAATTTTATCTTATATTGGATTATGCTCAAAGATTACTTAAAGGAGCAGCTTAATACAGCTGTGAATGTTACTTTGTAAAGTTTCCTTAGTTGCCTTAAACACACACTCCTTTAAAAGTGGTATTTACTAAAGTTATTTTATTAGCCTATTTATTCATAAGGGAAAATCGATATTCAAGAAAAAGACATAAATTTATTTAAAGGTATGCTTTAAGAAAAAAGTACTGAACCGTTGAGATTGTGCCTGCCCCACTGCCCTCTTCTCACTGCTCTAACTCTAATGAAAACATCTATGTGTAAACACCCTGATTTTTAAAAAAAATTATCTATCCCACACAGTAGGTGGGATATTCCTGGGTGCTGTTTGCTTGGTCAGGGTTAACAGGGTCTCTCAGCTCCTTCCCCAGTAGTATTCCCAGGGCTGGAGCTCAGACATTCTGGGAAGTGGTCCATGGGCCACCTGGAGAACCTGGCTCACCCCCACTCAGGGCCAGAGCAGCCCAGACATCCCCTTGTCCCCAGCACTGCCGAAAGTCCAGGCCAGGACATCAAAGTGACAAATGAGAAATGTAAGAATGATCAGCCAGCTAAAAACATTTCATGTTAACATGGAAATTATTAAGAACTTTCTGGAAGAATGAGAAACATGTATTTTAGGTGTATCAGCACCAATCCCAACTTGAACTATCCTAGACTATAGCTTAAATTTTACAGTCACCACATCTGTATGGAGAAAGAAGTTACTTTGTCTTTGGAGCCCTTTTGGACAGCCATCCCCCATCTCTATAGCTGTGCTGCATATTTGTTTGAAAAGCACCAGCATTATTAATGCTCAGCATTTATGTAACACCATGCTTGATATTTGTATTTATATAGATATATATATGTTTTTCACATAAAGTTCCTAAAACTCTAGTTCATAAAGAGAACTAGAGTTGAACATATAACTATTCCTCTCCCAGATAGATCTGATTTTTCCTTGAAACATTTGGATAGCTAATCACACATACCTGTACGCACCTATAAACTAATTATGTATCATTATATACATATGTTTATACATATGCATATTTTATTCAGCTACATCTTTATGGATAATTAGCCATGGTCAAGAAACACGTACATTTCTCATTGTGTGTTTGTGTATCCATATAGAAACACAAAACCATTGACATTTTTTTACCTTGTGAAGCCACAATCTGAAACATTGATAAAGGCAAACAAACAGTTCTGGGTGCTGTCTACAAAAACTCTCTTTCTCAAGAAGTGCTGAGGAAACAGGCTAGAAGTGTCTTCTCCCCAAGATAACTCAAGGAAGTGCAATAGGAATGCAAAACAATAGTCAGCCCAAAATATCTTCTGCCCCAAGGAATCACTTGGAAAGAAATGAAGTTAAAATTCCCTTCTCAAGATGAAATTCATCAATTTTGAGGAATAAATATACTGGTTTAGATTTTCTCTCAGGTCAACAGAAAACCAAGGAATGGCTTAATTAAGCTATGATACCAAACACTGAGAAAAAGTTAAGTCAGTCACATACCAATAAATTCCACATGTTTTTAGCATCATGGTATAAATTTCTGATGGATACCAAAAGTTTGAGTGCTTTTGATTTTTTATAACTTTATGAATTGAAGAAAGGCATTGAACCAAACAAAAGATCTTGTTTTGTTGAAAACTCCTCAATAACTCCAGGAAGAAGAAAGGCTGAAACCATAAAATTGCATGAGCCCTAATGCACCGTTCAGACAACCACTCATTAATGAGAAAAGTTAGTAAGATTGTTTTTCTCCTGATCTCAGAAACCCTTGCCACTGCCCAATTTTTAAACTTAGAGATTAAAACAGCTTGTCTTACAATATTTTGGATAATTATTTTTGAGACAATTAACTACAGGAATCAAGGAGTTTAACATTTTTTGATTACAGGATTTCAATTAATGCTTACTCTGTTTTGTTTTAATAGTAACCAAACATTCTTCCTTAAACACCAGCAAATTTATGTACAGAGCTCAAGTTATAACAAAGAAAAGAACAACAATCAATCCTGCATTACCTCTGTCATACTTGTGATTGAATATCTTTTCTGTATGACTCTCATTGTACGTGCAAAGTACATTGCTTGGAGTTGAAATCTGACATTCTGGGCTGGTGGTCAAAATGAATTCTTAAGTACTCACAAGTAACAAGACCTTTGCTATCACCAAACAAGTTGCAAGTGCTCAAACGTATTTCCATGGGCTGCTGAAAAGCATGACCCTCCGAGTAGTTAAGTGTTCTTAAATCAGTGTCTTTGTCTTTCTGTCAACATAAATAAATTTGTGCTGGCATTTTTTCTGTAGGACATAATCATCTTCAGCGTGATGACTGGTTGTGCTAGACTTGCCATATGTCAAAGAATTGCAAGAGCGTCAAAATTCTCTCACCCCACCCGAGCACAATCACGCCGTTTCATTTGAGGCAAGAATACAGCTTAATCATAGAGTTTGAATTTAGCTAGACTTCCCCATCTCACAGAAAGATGCTTATGAAATGTCATCTGAAATGACACACCTTTTTTGCTACCAGGGTTTTTTCATTGTCTTAATTTATGATCTTGCTAGTATCTTTTTGTTATGATTGCTTTATATATGTATATATACATCTGTATATGCGTAAAACAACAACAACAAAAAAAACCAACTTTAGCCAGTCAGGCATATATACTCTGGAGATTATTCACCACATATTTCTTGGATTTTCAGCACTAACATTTTCAGCCAATGACAACACTGACCACGATAATTTCAATTATGTTTTCCTGATTAAAAAAATACAAGATGAAAGAGAACTCTATAAAAACACAGGTAAATTTGATTCAGAATGTAATAGCCCTTCTTAGATATAGTTGTTCCCAGATCTTCCTTTGCCTCCCACCAACTAAGATTAGTATTTATTTTTTTTCCCCAAAAAGGAGTTTTAAGAGCAATTCCTGAATCACTTCAGACAAACATATCTACACCCCCCCTTTCTTTCTGCCTGCCAGCAGCATGTAGGATGTGCTGTGATGGTGGTTACTGATGGCAGTGGAGGTGGGTGATGGCCTCTGCTGTTGCATTCCCCATATCTCCAACGCATCCCTGAGACATCTTAGTCTGCCCATGTCACTCCTCCATGTTTAGAAGGAACGTGTTGGATCTCTGTACCACTGAGGGTAGGAAAACTAAGTTTTGTCACTGCACTGCTATGATTTCAGTCACTTGGAGATATTTAAGTTCTGCCTGCCATCGTATCCCAGCAAGTAAAAGTACCAACAGATCAGCCATTAAAATATACTGTACCTATTCACAAAAGGAAAATGTAAAGGGGGAATATGGCATTTGGGAATAAGGTAGAGGACAGAAGCAGCACTGCAATTTATTGGATTGCTTTTGTCTCAGGCAAGAAATAATTAGTTCATTTAATAGGGTTCATTTAACATTATCAGTTAAATCACCTCAACATTTTGAAGACCACTATCTGTGATATGCTGAAAAGAAAATAGTTTTTCTATTTATATATTCTAAATATTAACCCAATTCAATTCTGTCATTTTAGCAAGATGTCCTACTTATATTTTCTTTCTGATATGATGCTAGAGCAAGGGCCTCCTCATTTTAGAGCAGCAATGAAGATAACAAGCCAAGAGCAAAGTACAATTTGACAGTAGCAATTTTAGGTTTAGGTCTTTAGGGACATAATTGATAAGGGAAATAAATTTAGATAGCTCTCAGTAACCATGTTATGCAGTCACAGTCTTTCACACATGCTGTCTTATACACTGATGTTTTCTAGATAGTTATTGCATAAAGAATCACTCAAAGTTCTCGAGTCTTAATTTGAAATACTTTGTGCTATGCAGAGGCAAGGTGAAGTTTCTAAGAAAAAAATTTGACCCAAATATATGAACTTTCATATCAATATTCAAAGGACAAATAAAAATCAATCACTGAAGACAACATTGCTCCCTTTTTGTTTCTCTACATGTGAAATCTATTTTGCACAGACAGGATAATTACTACTTGTTCCTTTTCTTTTTCTTCCAAGTGGAGAAATTGGAATTACTTTCACACTGAAGAGGTAAAACTCTTCTTTTTCTGTCACTATGCTTCAAGTTATTTTACTTGCTTTTGGTATTTATTAGTTATTTCAATCAAAACACCCAAACTTTACTTCTCTCAACTGTTAAAGAAGTTTGCAGTAACGTAACTTGGGTCAGAAATGTAAGTATACATAAAGATATTCATCCATATTTGCATAAAATAGGTCTACAGGTCTCTTTTTTTACTGTAATTACTTACTAGTTTAAACAGAATTTAAGATATCCTGGTTTATTATATTTTTTATTGTAAAAACTGCTTTGATAATACCAAGCATGTTATTTATAAGCCTAGTGAATCTGAATGTGAAAGCATTCGCTCTTCACAAGGCACAGTCATTATCGCTAATCAAAATTGGTACTGGAAATACTTCAAAAGGCACAAAAATACTTCCCTGACATTTTAAGCCTATCAAAGGAACACCGTAGCTTCACAATTTTTAGATAAAACTTCCTTCCTGTTAGTTTTATTTAGGAATTTTCTATTGAAAGATTGTTTCAATCTGTTTCCAAAAAAAAAAAAAAAAACCCGATTAATATGTATCAACTATTTTTTCCTAATGTGAAACAAAACATGCAGCTTTTGAGAGAAAAAAAAAAATAATGCTAGCATTATTATTTCCCTCACTCTTGAATATATATCTCATTAGCTCCTATGTGCTCAATTTTATATAGTCAATTCATAGAACCACAGAACAATTTTGGTTGGAAAGACCCGTAAAACCATTAAGGGTCCAACAATTAACCCAGCACAGCCATATCCACCACTAAAACATGATCTTAATTGCAACATCTACAGGATGGTGCAATCCCTGCAGGAACGATGACTCCACCACTTCTCTGGGCAGTTCCAGCACTTGATAACTCTTCTGCTGAATAAATGTGTTTTAATATCCCGTCTAAACCTCCCCGGGGCAAGCTGAAGCAATTTTTCTTCATTTTTGTACTTGTAACTTGTGAGAAGAGACTGAACTCCACCTGGCTACACTCTCCTTTCAGGGAGTTCTAAGAGAGCCCTAAGGTACCTGTCCTGAGTCTCCGTTGCTCCAGACTAAACACCCCCATCTCCCTCAGCTGCTCATCATCAGACCTGTGCTCCAGACCCTTCTCCAGGGCTCCAAAGCTCTTCTGTGTATGGATTCCAGCACATCAATGTCTTCTGATCCCAAAATCTATCACAGGATTTGAAGTACAGCCCCATCCTTGCCCAGTACAGGGGGATGATTACTGCCTAGTCTGGAATGCCACAATGCAGGTAGCCTTCTTGGCCACCAGGGCTCAAATTCAGCTGTTGATGACCATCACCTTAGGTCTTTTCCCCCAGGGCAGCTTTGCAGCTATTCCATCCCCAGCCCATAGCACTGCCTGGGGTGGTTGGGTTGTTGCTGTCCTAACTCAAGTACAGGAGCCAGCACTTGGTTTTGTTGAACTTGTTGTCCACCATCCTCAGATGACAGATCCAGCCTGCCCTGGTTCTGCTGCAGAACCTTCCCGCCTTCCAGCAGAACAACACGCTCTCCTACCTTGGTGTCATCTGCAACTGACTGAAGATGCACTTGATCCCCTCATCCAAATCACTGGTAAACAAAAAAAACAGTCTTTTCCCCAATACTGAACCCTGGGGGCACCACTTGTGACCAGTAGCCAGCTGGATTTATATCCCTTCACCATCCCTCTCTGGGCCTGGCCATCCAGACAAGTTGTTAACTCAGTGAAGAATGCACCTGTCCAAGCCATGAGCAGATAGTTTGCCCAGGAGAATGCTGTGGGACATGGTGTCAAAGGCTTTATTACTGTCCAGGTAAGACTCATCTCTGCCTTCATTTACCAAGCAGGCCATTGGATTGGTCAGGCAGGACCTGCCTTTCACAAACAGCGCTGGCTGGGTCTGATCTGCTGGTTGTCCTGCACATGCTGTGTGATTGCACTCAAGATGATCTCTGCTACATGACCTTCCAGCTCTGAGGTCAGGCTGAAAACCCTGTAGTTCCCCATAACTTCACTCCAGCTCTTTGAGTTGGGTTCGCCATTTACTACCTCCAATCTTCTGGGATCACCCTGGTTAGCCAGGTCTGCTGGTAGATAACTGAAGGTGGCTCATCAAGCTCTTCTGCCAGCTCCCTCAGAACCTTTGGTTGGATCTCACCAAGCCCCTGAGGCTTGTGTGTCCCTAAATGTAGTAGGTCACTGACCTTTTCTGCTTGGATTACAGGGCTTCATTCTGCCCCTCATACTTTTTTCCAGCTCCTGGGTTAGGGTATTCAGGGGATAACTAAGTTTTACTATTAAAGGCTGAGATAAAGATGATGTTAAGAATCTCAACACTTCTTCCATCCTTTTTCACTATGTTTCTTCTTCACTACATTTTATCTCCAATAAAAGATGGAGATTGTCCTTAACCCTCCCTTTGTGGTTGATACATTTTTATTGTATATTATGTCAGTAGCCAAATTAAGCTTTACTTGAGTTTTGGCTCTTTAGATTGTGCTCTTCCCTGAATACTCTCCTGATTTCATTGCAGGACTCCTGAGTTGCCTGACCCTTATTCCAGAGATCTTAGTATTTTTTCTGTTGTGTTCCAGCAACAGAAAAACTCTGTGCATCTGGCTCACCTTTTGGTACATGGAAATTGTCATTTCCTGAGCCTATAAGATTTCCTTCCTGAAAAATATAATAATAGTCTTAATATCATAACAATTATAAGGTGGTAGTATAAGTAGGAAGAATTTAAGAGACATATACTGTTACCTCTTATTCCAAATTATTGTTCTTTTGATTCTGAAGGCAAAATTTGCAAGTTATTTTAAAAACTTAGATTTCTTTTAGTTATCCTTCTGTCTCCTTGTCTACTTCATGTGCCAGAGAAAATATTACCAGTCAAATATTAAAGGATTATATGCTGTACTTGAAGTTCAGACAACCAAGTTATTAAATTAGAAGGTATAAAAACATTATACAAAAATAAGAATTGAAATAACAGGTTTGTTAAGAATTCCTGCCTCCTTTGTGAAGTGGATAGGTACTGGTGTTACTTGATCTGTGAATTGGTATGTGAAGTAATTTTTCCCTGAGCTTGTCATACCACCACAATAATCAATATTGCTCTATCACCAATACTACAAGTGACATTGTAGTGTAAGCACCAGCATCAAAGAACATGTACCAACCTCAATCTGTGTGCATAGAGCAGATACTCAGCAGTGCATATAAGAGTAAAAACACCTCTCAACATCTATGAAGCCCAGAACCCTAGGTACTGCCTCTTAGTATTTTCTTGGTTTTCTTAGTTTCAGAAAAATCTACATTGCTGTGCTTCTTCAGGTCAGAGCTGATATTTTTTTACACTTTGAAATAATATTTTAAGAGAACCTCTAGTTGATCACTAAAGATCACATACAGAAGACTTGCAAATAACACCAGTTTGAAAACTCATAGCTGAAGTACATATGCTAAAAATTCCTTTTGTATGAGTAAGTTTAACATGTGGATATTTTCACACAAAATGAAGGGATCCCATCTCCTTTTACAGCAACTGCTCTAAGTCACCAAGCCTCCATTTGTTAAAGTAGAAAACCAAAATAATTTGGAGCCTTCTGTAACTGATTAGTTAACCAGGAAGCTTTCAAAAACTAGAAAATTTATTATTTTCAAAGGAAGTTGGTTGAAAATGACAATACTGCAGTGGCAACATTGTTCTAGGAGGGGAAAAACAAAAAACAGGTCTTGAATCAAAGTGGAGTATTTTTTTCACTCACACAAATAAAAATGCATGTTCCTACTTAACTAATAAGAGTATAAAAATGTTTTTATGTACTGAAACTCATTAGTTTTCTTTAAGTGGTGGGAAGGTGTGTTTTATGATTTTTTTTTTTTTAAAACAAATGTTTGCTTTCCTCAAGCATAAAAGGCTTCCATGGTTTAGAATTCCACCCATATTACTATCACTTGTAACAAGTCAGGACATATATAGCAAGCAATGCTTCATTATAACTCTATTTCTGGATGATTTATCAATGGCTGCCATAAATGTGACAGAAATACATTAGGGATTTTTTTTTTTTTAATTTGAGAAGTAGAAATCAGAGACAAGCTTTAGAAACTGGTCACACTTTACAAATCGAATTTTCAAACAACAAATCGTATTTTCTGAAGACAGACACATGTATTCCTAAGGCACTGGATTCCATGAAAGCTAAAGCTACTTTTCCCATTCAGAATAAGTTTTAGAAACTGAAGGAACTCAAATGAGGCTTAAACTTGAAAATTAAATCCAGATTTTGTGGGGATATGTACTTAATTATGCATCTATAGATTTTATGTTATTGCTTTATAATTATAAGTGCTTGCACATTTCTAGAGCTTAGAATTGATTCAAGTACTTAAGGACGTTAACCAAAACTAAATATTATATATAATATATAAATATATATATATATATGAATATAGAATATTTTTGATGTAAGCAATATTATCTTAGGATTTCATTTTGATTTGCACGATATTTTATTGTGTCATACGGAACTTCCTATACTGAA
>VWZN01006196.1:86902-99083 GCA_013396955.1 Regulus satrapa
AAAACAAAAAACAGGTCTTGAATCAAAGTGGAGTATTTTTTTCACTCACACAAATAAAAATGCATGTTCCTACTTAACTAATAAGAGTATAAAAATGTTTTTATGTACTGAAACTCATTAGTTTTCTTTAAGTGGTGGGAAGGTGTGTTTTATGATTTTTTTTTTTTTAAAACAAATGTTTGCTTTCCTCAAGCATAAAAGGCTTCCATGGTTTAGAATTCCACCCATATTACTATCACTTGTAACAAGTCAGGACATATATAGCAAGCAATGCTTCATTATAACTCTATTTCTGGATGATTTATCAATGGCTGCCATAAATGTGACAGAAATACATTAGGGATTTTTTTTTTTTTAATTTGAGAAGTAGAAATCAGAGACAAGCTTTAGAAACTGGTCACACTTTACAAATCGAATTTTCAAACAACAAATCGTATTTTCTGAAGACAGACACATGTATTCCTAAGGCACTGGATTCCATGAAAGCTAAAGCTACTTTTCCCATTCAGAATAAGTTTTAGAAACTGAAGGAACTCAAATGAGGCTTAAACTTGAAAATTAAATCCAGATTTTGTGGGGATATGTACTTAACTTTATTATGCATCTATAGATTTTATGTTATTGCTTTATAATTATAAGTGCTTGCACATTTCTAGAGCTTAGAATTGATTCAAGTACTTAAGGACGTTAACCAAAACTAAATATTATATATAATATATAAATATATATATATATATGAATATAGAATATTTTTGATGTAAGCAATATTATCTTAGGATTTCATTTTGATTTGCACGATATTTTATTGTGTCATACGGAACTTCCTATACTGAAACCAGAAAGTTTTGATGAATTTCAAACTGGGCAGCTATGTAGTATTGGTTATTATCGCTGAAAAAAAAAAATCTAACAAGCAGGGAAACAACACTTTTTTGCTGGTCAGACAAAAAGGGAACAGGAAAAGAGCCATCAAAGAGCTGCAGTTCTGACGACTGGCTGCCCTAATACACACTGTATATATGCTTAACAACGCAGTCTCTCCTAGACTGCCATTAGCACACACTCCTCGCAACATTAGGAATTAATTGGATGCTAAGCGTTTTAATCATTAATAAATTCAAAGTCCATTACTTCCATTAGGTTGCAGAAATATAATTATTCCTAGCTTTTTCAAGTTACTTGTACCTATCAAATATCCAAGTTAGGCATTTAAGAATAATCACTACCAGTCACATACACCAGTTAACTAGAACTCATTAAGCAGTTATTAACTAATTTCAAAACCAGTGACAGATAGGAATAGGGAGAAATTATATGTTCAACCAATTTATGCAATTATTAGCAAGTAGAAATAACTTAAAGGAAGACAAATTCTCCTGCATACATGAAAATGACAATACTGTCCAGATTTAGATGGTGTCCTCAAGCCTAAAAAGAAAAGGCTCTTTCATGGTAAACCATGCTAAAGCATTTAAATGACATACAAAATGCATAAGGAAATTCAGGTACCTATAATGGATTGAGAACATTTCTTACAGAAATTTCCAGGAAAACATTCCTTTTGTTTTCTTGGATATCTATCCATTCTGACTGTACAATTTGCCAGCACTTCTGATCCACTGGAACCAGTAATCGATGTCTGTTCAAGATTCAGATGCATAAAGAGCCCTTTAGGGAATGAAGAAGTGGTTGGTTTGTTTTATAAGGTGGCCAAAGAACACATTCTTATCACCTCTGACCTTTGTATTAGACAGTTTAAAGAATGAAAAACCTACTTCCTATGTTTTCCTTTCACTGCAATCTCTCATTTTGACCTTTCAGCAGTCCTGTCATAGTAGAAAGATTCAGAGAAAACTAAGATAAGGACATAATCTATACAATTTCTTTCAATAAGTAGCAAGAACAATCCATTAACAAAATTAGACAGCAAGTACAATAAAGGAGAGCACAGTATCACAGACCTGAAATAGACTTTGTTTCCTGTTTGGCGGGATTATGCTCTATTTTTGGCCCAAGGCTGCTGAGGCATGTGGAATTACAGACACAGGAAGCAGAGACCCACTCATCATGGGGCTTCTTTCTTGATTTATCTTTTCTGAGGACCTCCGCTTCAACAGAGAAGCTAAATTATCATTTGCCAATTTCAATCAAACCTGTAATTTAGGACTTAGATTTAGGAGACATGAAGTCCTAACTTCTACACTTTTATTATAATGTACCTGCTATAAATTAAATACACATAAATCCTAAGCTTTAGCACAGTGAGTTATCCTTGGAGACACTCAAAAGCACATATGTTTTTAGCAACCTGCTCTAGATAAGCATTCATGAAGAGCAGAGTTGGGCTAGACTATCTCCAGATGTCCTGAAAAAATTCAACCACTCTCTGAAGTTACCCCTTCTTAGAGAGAGCAAAAAAGCTTCAACAGCCCTGCCCTTTCTACTTGAAACACAACATACAGGATGACCTGAACCAGTGATCACTGCTTTTCCCTGATTCTTAACCTGTTGCTTGGACAGTATCACATCCCAGTGATGTGGCACCACTCACCGTGTGGGAAGGTCACAGCACAGAATATATATGTAGTATTTCTTGTCTTTCTTACTTATTTAAACATGTTTATAAAGATAATCCTTTACACATCAGACTATGGTCTACAGAAGGAGCACAAGGTGAAGGAAAAATCACAAATCAGTGTTCTTTTCCCAGCAAAGGGGAAGAACAATCTCATACTGATGCTGGATTGATTTTAGTCAATTCGGCATCCATACTGACAAGCATGAACACCAATAACCAATTACCAATGTAATGGTGCCTACCATTAACAAAGTGGCAACGCAGGAACAAATGTCCCTTCTTCCTTTCTTCCCATACTTGAAGAGGACAGAACAGCTTTTTATATCTTACCATTTTCTTTGTGCTTTCACCAAAAAGTGCACTATTTTACTTATTTTTTATTTTCATTGTTGTTCCCTAGGGACACTCTGGCACTCTTGGGATTGCTCTCTTTAATTTACCAGTCATTTATCCCGTTTGTTTTGCATTTGCACCCTTGGGGTCTCTGATATTGTCTTGCATGTCATGGGGCTTCTTTCTTTGACTTCTCTGCTTTCACCAAATTAGGATGCTTTGCAGAGGATCTTGGGAAAAAATGTTCTTAACTTAAATAACTCTAAGATCCATAAATAATTATTTTAAAATCAGATTTTTCACAATGAATGCATAATAGATCAAAAATTACCACTATGCAATATCTCAGCCTATGCATCTGGAAAGATAGCATTTTTCTTCATACATTACAGAACGGATCATGATGTTATTGAGGGAGAATTCTATAGACGCTGGGATCAACTTTTACTTAACCCTGAAAATAATTTTCCAGATTATTTCCCAGAAAGGAGATTCTACTCACTCTGAAATTCAAAATACATTTCTATTGACTTCAGTGTTAAGGGTATCAAGTGCTAATAAACCAATCAATATATCACCTATGTTTCTAGCTCAGAATCTTCTTTTTTTTTTAGCTTTAGAAAACAAACCTGATCCAATTTAAATACAGAAGCACAACTCATTGCAATGTGTCATGTATTTGTTGTTGCTCACAAACAGCACCACACAATCAATTTCCCATTTTTGTGAAATACAGGAACACACACAGTGTTGAAAACAAGCACATTCCTGTGCCAGATACTGTCTAACACAGTGAAACCAACCTAAACTCAGCTGCCCCAACAGGATTTTTGAATGAGAGAATCTGGATAGAGTTGTGCACCTAAAGCATTTGAGACCCAACTGAATACAGACTAAAGTAACTGAATAAATTATTAGTGTTAATAATTTAGCACTAATTATTTAGTGCTAAATAATGAAGCACTGTAAACCTAATGATAGCAAAGATAATGTGAATACCAGATGTATAAAGGCTGAATTCTTGTGTGACTTGAATTGTCTTATGCTTATCCATAATTCTGAAAAAAGTTGTAAGTACTCCTGGCTCTATTTGTCACTAAACTGAATAGTTTCAGGTCTTGTTATCAATGTTTAATATGGAAAGGGCAAAGCTTTGGAATATCTATTCTAAGAATTATTAAATCCATTAAATAAAACACAAAGTTAGTAAAGTCTACTAACCTTACTGTGGAGTACATATGTCTTTGACTCCAAATACAACTTTAGCAAGAGACTTTATGGATGATGTATCCTCCTGTTAGTATATAGTTTTAATATGTTCTACAGTTACATACTGAAAATACTTAAGGATTTAAAAATAGAAATAGGTCATGATTCTGGGTTTGAAAAAACATCTGATTCATCTCTCCTTTAGCATTCACTGTTGTTTTGGGTTTTTTTTAAATTGTTATCAAATACTTGATTTTGTACTAAGATTACAATGCTTATAACTCATAGAACGTGCACACTGCTAAGACACTTTAATAACATGTTACGTTTTGAACATGAAATCTAAACATTTTATGCATCCATACATCAATGTACTCAGTATATAACAGTGCTTTAGCAATGTAATATGGATTGATGAAAGCAATATAAGAAATGTGATGATAAAAATAAAGCATAGATTATACCTTAATCCCATTTACAATGGAGCAGAAACTTGCTTTGATGATTTTTTTAAGAAAAGCCTGTCTCTTCAGGAAGACAAACTGCAATATCAGTTCCATACAAGTAATGCAAAAGAAACCCTGCTCTTATTGGTTGACTTGTGAACAGAATACCAGAATTCCAGCTTCATTTATAGTAAAGCATGCAGGGAATAGCAACAAAAGGTGTGTTAAAAATCACTCATGGAAGCACCAAGGTGAGATGGGACACTCCTTGCATTAGGCAAAATCCAACAGATTGACTTAATTAAATCCAAACAAGACACATGGAAACACGAACACACATATGCAGGTATGGAAGTATGCATATGCCCACTTTGGGCAGAGATCATTCTGATCAGCAAATCTCGTATTTCATAATCACAGTCAGTCACTTATAATGCCTAGACTGCATGTTGCAGTGTGCTTTTCTGTGCTTTTATCCATTATGATTTAAATATTATGGTTCTCCTAATGATTTGTTACAAACCCCGTGTGTTGTACCTTCTCATTAATTTGTCCATCTTTCTGTAAGTCTACCCCTTACTGCCAAATGTTCCAAATCCCTCTTCCCATTCAGTTGTCAATCATCACTTATACCAATCCCTTAGTCTAGAAACTTCCCTGCCAATTCAGTGTTCCTTGACACCCCATTGTCCCATGTAACCATTTCCCCTCCCCCTGCTTCCCTCAATGTTTTGTGCCTCTGTAGACCATCAGCCTTTTCCTCCTCCCCTAAGTCTCCCCAGTTGGTCAAGGAGTTGTACCCTCCCCTGAACCTCCCCTGTATAAAAATCCCTGCACATCCTGTTCTCAAGTCTTTGGTCCCTGATCCCTTTCATGGAATAAAGCCTTAGAAACCACACGGAAGACTCCTTCCTCGTTCTTGCCCCTGCCCTCGGTGCACTGACATATTTTTAAAGATTAATTTTATTAATATCAATCTGCTCTGAACATCTGGAAATTTCACTGTTTAAAGATTTTGGGTCAGAAATCTTATCTGAAACTTGGTTTGGACAAATCTCATGAGCTATCTTTTCTCCTGATAGCTTTCAGAACCACAGCCATATCCAATATCCCAACCCACGCGTTTCCTATTCAATGAAGGTGGAATTAAGTGAATGAAGTGAAGGTGGCATTATTAGTAGATGAGCAGCAATGCTGCCTAATTGGTTCACCCCTCTTGATCATGATGCAACAGTCCTCACCTCACAACACGCATAAATCTGCTGCTCCAGAATATCCTCACATGTGGATATTGGAAACAATTGAAACCATCATATAATAAGGAAGATCAAGAGGGGGAGGAATGGGGAGTGGGGAAGCACGGGGTGCATTTTATATGAGTGAAAATATGGTTTGTGAACTGTGCACCTAAATTAAAACATGTTTCATTCTTTCATAAATCCCCGTTACAAAATACAATTACAAGCCCATCTTGCCTCTTTAATCTACCATTGTAATTTTTTGAAAGTGTCTTCACGTAATGGTGGGTTTTAAGTTTGGTTTGATTGCAAACATGCTGAATTGAGTTTCTGTCAAGAGACAGAATTATTCTACTTTAGTCTTGAACTACATGAGTCTTGGTTTCAGAAGTAACACTAAAATGGGGAAGAAAGGAGTAATTTTATTGAGAATAAGAGAAGATAGGTTAAAAAAGAAAAGACTGGTTACATCTGGATATTTAGAAAAGCCAGAATAACTTCCTGACTTCCTATGCATGCAGTAAGAAAAATAATGAAATTGATGATGCTACTTTTCTATTCATTAAGAAACATTTTTTTCCCACTCTCCATATAACACTAGAAATTAGATCAATATAATATAAGAAATAAAGCTCATTTTTCTTATCCAATGCATATGTATAACATGAAGCTTGAGAATATCTAGGCTGACACATGCATATGTTTATTATAATCTCTTAGGTACTCAAAATCCCTTATTTTCTCTTTTTTTGTTGTTGTTTTATTCTACCCAGTACCTGCTGGTTTTTTGTGGTTTTTTAAATGTTTTTTTTTTTCCTAAATACTTTTACACCAGTTCAAAAACCCCATTTTTGCTGACCTGTTTCAAATTTGCAACCACAATTCAAGAAATATACACGAGGTTAGTTTTACTTTTAATAATTCAGTCTTTCCTAGGTCTCTGTCCTCTCAATTTTTCTACAAGTTTTGACAACAAAGTAGAATGAAAATCTTGTAAAATATTGAGCTTGCAACTGAGGTAGTCAGTTCCCCTGAGTTTATTCTCATCCAGGCATGCACTTTAAAACAAGCAGAACATGTACATGAAAAAAACTCCCAAGTATACTCAGTATTCACTGTCCAGGCTTCAGATTTGTACTCAGAATAAACCACAGTATGGTATCATAAAGTTAAATGTAACTACATGGACAAGAAAATAAAATTGCATTTGTACCATAATTGAAAGTATGATAAAAGAAGAATGTCATTCTGTGTATTTGCCAAACTTGATGATTTTAAGGAGTGTATCATTTTTAACATGTTAATGTACATATATACTTTATATAAAAAATTCTTTAAAAAATATACTCTTTGAAACAAAAAACTATTGTCCTATTGCAGAAAGCACACCAAGACTGGTAATACCACTTTTTACAGAAATGCTGTTTTTACTGTAGGGAGAGAAAAATATTTCAAACTTACTGAAATAGTGCAGAACACAGAAGTACTCCATTACCTTCCTACAAGGTATTCCATGATAAGTCTGGTCAGCAAGAGGCACTTCCATACTTCTGGCTTACGGACTACCAGCTTCCAAATTGGCTCATAAATCATCTCCTGGGGACATTCTTAGGGTAGTTCAGACAAGGTGCTGAAGTGTGAGGCAGTCATTAAAACGGAATCAATTTCCTAGAGAGCTGGTATACTGAGAGCCAGACGGTATTCAGAGTTTTCTTTTATCATGAAATCACTCAGCTTACATTAAAGTAAACGACTGAGGTTTTGTTTACAGTATCCAAAACCAGAAAACTGGCATATGCTTATCTATGCTGTAGCTGAAAAAGCAAAAATAGGCTGTGCTTAACAGATTTACTCTGTGTTGAATGTGAAGTGTCTATGCCTGCACTTACTTGACTTCCTGTAGAAGGCTTTCCTGACACACTGTTCATCAAACAGTTCTGCTAAAAAAAAATCCCATCCATTCATCATCAGTAGCGTTTACTTTTCGAGTACACTAACTTTGACAGTTAAGTTACTTTTGATATTTTGTATAGGGTTCAGACTAATTTAATTTTTACTTCAAATAAAATTAATTATTTTTTAAAAACTCACTGAGGAAATAATCTGCTCTTTCTCTATCACACATTAAAAAAATTTGTTGGCAATCCAAATGTTTGTCAGATCAAGTGTCATCTCCTGTACCCAGCTGAACTCATGCAGCTGCTTTCAGCAACACAATCACAAGTCTCTTATCATTCTCAATAGAGAGGGTGGAGCAAATCTTCAGTGGGGGTTATATTTTACACCACTCTGCATGTTTACAAACATATTGGTAAAAAATGCTAAAAGAGTAAAAGGTATCTAGCTTCCCTGAGAGGAAATTTTAACCACTTGAAAATGACAGTGGTTTGGAAATAATCACAGAGAGCCATTATCAAGAGATACTTGCAACAGATATTTTGAAGTCAATCACTTAAATACACTAGAGATTTCACAAGGAAAGTCATCCAGATAACTAAGATGGGAAAACTTCTAAGAAAGTTCAATATTATCCAGGTTTTGCCCTCCACAACTCAAGAAAATCCGTAAAAGGACATTTTTCCACTGTGCCTCATTCTGTTCTGATTTGCACTGATGTCAATATTCCTCCTAGAGATGTGAAACATCTTTTTCTTTTCCAGTATTGGAACTGTAGTGATAGGACAAGAAGTAATGGGTACAAATTGAAAGAGGATAAATTTATATTAGATAATAGGAAAAAAAAAATTATGTGAGGGTGGTGAGGCACTGGAACAGGTTGCTCAGATAAGCTTTGGATGCCCCATCCCTGGTGATGTTCAAAGCAAGGCTGGATAAGGCCTTGAGCAACGTGGTCTAGTGAAAGATTTTTCTGCCAGACAGAAACTATTTGATCTTTAAGGTCTATTACAATCCTTTACCAGTCTCAGCTTCTTGTATATGAGAAGTATACTTCTTGTATATGAGAAGTATAGCTATATTTATACTTATATTAATATACATATATACATGCATGCATACACATTTCCATCATGCATAAGCAGGAGAGTGAAAAGGTAGATAAAATTCTGACTTGCCACGGTTATATTCAGATCATATTCACCACATTTCAGAGCATCTAGGATCATAGAATCATCAAATGGTTTATGTTGGAGGGGACCTTAAAGGTAATCTAGTTCCAACCTCTGTTCCATGGGCAGGGACACCTTCCACTATCCCAGGTTGCTCACAATTTCATCCAACCTGGCCCTGAACACTTCCAGGGGTGGGTCAGCCAAAGCTTCCCTGGGCAACCTGTGCCAGGGCCTTATCACCCTCACAGCAAAGAACATTTTCCTTATCTCTAATCTAAACATATTCTCTGTCAGTCTGCTATTCCCCCTTTGTCCTATCACTCCAGACCCTTGTAAATAGTCTCTCTCCATCCTTCTTGTATGTTCCCTTCAGGTACTGGAAGGTCCCAATTATGTCACACCAAAGCCTTGCTTTCTCCAGGCTGAAAAATCCAAACTCTCTCAGCCTTTCCCCACAGCAGAGCTGCTCCATCCCTCTGATCCCCTTGATGCCTCCTCTGGCTGGCTCCAGTAGGTCCCTGTCCTTCCTGAGCTGGGACCCCAGAACTGGATGCAGCCCTGCAGGTGGGGTCTTAGCAGAGCGGGGCAGAGGGGCAGAATCCCCTCCCTCAACTTTGGAAGAACCAAAGAAGTGACAGTTGCAGTCAGAACAGACAGTACCATGCATGCTCTGCAGATGAGACAATCTTTCCAGAGTAGCTGTGCCTTACCAGGTGCTATGGAGACTGCGTCAACAATCTTCGCATTGCTTTGAGTTGTACTGATACGACAGAAACAAGAAACTTGGGGGGATTATTTCTGTCCACAAAAATTGCTTAACTGCTCTTTGCAGATTTTCACTGCTGATTAATGCTTGAATTTTCAATACTAACACAATCTCAAGAAAAAAAACAAAAAACAGTGTAGGTATAAGAAGTTACATCTCAGTAAAAGTGCTGTATAAAAACAGTTCTTTCATCTTAAAATAAACTATTCCTTCACCTGTATGAAAGGAATGCTACAACAGTGGTACAAATAGCAGTAATTTATTTTGTTCTCCAAACATAAAACATTTTCTATTTAGCAAACTTTGCGGGCTCATTTGTGTGCTCCTTGGTGGCTTTTGTCATCTAGTGGCCACCATGGAAAACAAGAATGGATTTTCATAAATTTCAACATGATCTGGGCACTTTGGGTACAAATTTAAAACACTTTGAATTATTATGTGAATTATTTCCATTCACATTTATGTATTTTTTGTCCGACATGGAAATGACATTACTATAAAAATATTAAAAAAGCTTTTCAATAAGAATAGGTGTATGTGAACTCACTGAGAGGTCAACGCTGTGTTTATTATACATATGAAGTACGGCAATGGCAATAGTTTTTCACATAACAGTAACAGTATGACACACCAAATGCATATATTTTTAATTGTTTTAAATTCTAAAACTCACAATTAAAAGTTCCAAATGAGTTTTTATCAGCTGTTGTGAAAATGTGTCCAAATTACATCTTACCACAATACTGTATTCTAGGAAAGAGTATTTCATAGCAGATTTCAATACATTTATGGAGGATTTATTGATGTTATATTACAAAACATGTATCAGGCAAAAGACATCCTTTTTTAAGCAATTATGACATTGTTACATTTTGGTAGTACAAGATCCTATGGAGTTGTAGGAACCAGAGCAGACCATACTTGGGTTACTTACCTGACATTCTGCCTGCAGAAGACTCAGTCTGCTTATAATGCAAAATGAGGTCAGAATTTTAATTAAAAGCTTCCCCCTTCCCACCTCCCCCAACAGAAAGTAATCTCATTCTGATGTTGTGACATTTATGTGCCTAAAGTCTATAGCACTGTAAGTGAATGAAGCTACCTAAAGAAGAAAAGAACAGCATTATCATCAAAACTTATGATACTCATTAAGTCCTTTGATGAGCATAGGTGAATTTAATTGCTCTTCAGAGCCTGGAAGATAAATCGTAAAACCTGCATACAAAATTAACAAGATCACCTCAAGAAACTGGTGGCTCCTCATTGACATCCCTGACAATAAAATGGTCTTCATATATCACCTGGGGATTCATCACTTTGAGTAACGCATTTACCATCTGTGCTCATCCCAAACTACTTTTGACAGAATATCTGACTTCATAAACATCCTTGGGTAAACAACTCTCATGTTTCTCCAGATAAGTGAACAGATGAACTGCACCATTTTTGTAACACAGAACTAGTAAAAGTAGTCCACTATAAATTGCTTAGATTCAAGACAAGTTCTTCAGTTTGCTGTATGAAATCAAATGAGATACCACATGATATGATACCAAATGAGATACCTCAATTTGCTTAGATTATTCTGTCCTATCTCAAATTTTCATCAATTTCTGAGATACATACTCCTTGTCTGACATCCTCTTACAATCTTCAGCTCCAATCATCTGAATGGCTAAACACTTAAACATTTCTAAGCAAAAGAAATAGTCAGTGCAAAGGATATGAGTATAACTTAATAAGGAACTTCAAGAAAACTTTGAGGTTTTTTAAAATAAAAATAAGTAATCTAGAGAAAAAAAGCCCAAATGTTATAGTGATTTGACCTGTTTCTTCAACTTTCTAAGAAAGCCAAGTTGAATGGAACTCTGAGGAACATGGTGCAGTGAAAGGTATTCCTGTTCACAACATGGAGGAGAGCTGGATAATCTCAAAGACCCTTTCCAAAATAAATAATTCTTTTATTCCACGATTCTTAGACTCTGCTGCTTTCACAGTATCTCAACAGAAGGTCAGAGCCCCTCCTTACTGCTCTTCAATTCTGATAAAGGCATCTTGCCTGAGAAACTCATCACTTAAATCTCTTGGTGCCCATTTATGTCCTGCTTTTAATACAAGGGTTTTCCATCATAAAAAGCTCTAGTGAAATTGCTGGCAAATAACATGACTGTCCTGCCAGCAAACCTCTCGTCCTCCCAAGGTGAAAGTACTTAAATGAGATAGGAAGGACATCAATCTGCTGAAGTTAGTCCACAAGAAGTTAATTAGAGAGGCCACAAAATTGATCAGAGGGCTGGAGCACCTCTCCTATGAGGGAAGGCTGGGAGAATTGAGACTGTTCAGCCTGGAAAAGAGAGGTTTTGGATTTCCGTTACTGGGGCCTTCCAGTACCTGATGGGGGCCCACATGAAGGATGGGAAAGATGGGGGAGAATATTTGCAAGGGCCTGGAGTGACAAGACAAGGAGAAATGACTTCAAACTGAAAGAAAGTAGGTTTAGATTAGATTTTAGGGAAGGTAAGAAAAAAGAAAAAAAAAAA
>VWZN01006198.1:203-14046 GCA_013396955.1 Regulus satrapa
TTTTTTTGTTTTTTTTTTTCTTTCTGTATGGGAAGGACGCTCACGCTGCTCGTTGCGTATCTAGCCCGGGTTCCCCTTGAGCTCCTGACATCTAATGGGTTGCAGATGTGGCTCCGAGCCACACAGCCATCCAAAGGGAATATAAAACTCAACTGTGCTACTTGTTCCTTTTCAGAAGCGAGAAAAGGCGGGCTGAGCAGACTTGTAATATTTTAACTGCTTCCCCAGTCCCACTGCTGTTAACTTTCTTTGCCTGGAGCTTATTGGCCAACAAAGGCCACTTTCTGAAAGACTTGGGGGTTTTTTAGGGTTGCGTTGCTTCCACCTGTGATAAGCAGCGTCGAAATGTATTTATGTTTTAGTTTGTTAACCGTGGAACAGGGCAACTTCCCTCAAAGTTTGCGGGTACCTTGGTGAAACTATAACTGCAATGACTTAGTTAAACAAGGTCGTGGTTGTAGCTAGTTGTGCACTTTAAACCAGCACAAAGTACCTAACAATATTTCAAAAGCTGAAAAAAAAACTTGGGTGTCAAGGTGGCAGAAGTCAGTCCTGTTTGATTTTTTCTTTTTTTTTTCCTCCCGACAAGTAATTCTAACTTTTAAAAGTGAATGAAGAAGTAAATCTTTGAACTCTTGAGCATCTCTAAAAATCTAAAAATTTCTTTTAATCCCCCCTCCCAGAGATGTTATTTGGTTTTAGATTTTCTCTGGTACTTGTCAAGCATCAGACCAAATAGTAGTTTCGATTACAGGCAGGGGCTAAACTATTTCCACTTTCCAAGCTAAAAATTTAAGTACAAACAGTATAATAATGCCCGTTGATTTTCCAAGTCTCCCCTCGGAGCGGCAGACGAACAGTACATTTAAAATGTTTCTCTTAAACCGTGTTACATTGCTTAGGTTTGTTAAAGACGCAGCGGCGTTTGACCTTGGGTTGGAAACCCCAGCCTGGTGCTCTCCTGAGCTCCCCGCCCTGTGGTTCTCCTGCCCCAAGCCGCCTTCTGTAGCTGCTGCTCCTGGGGTACAAGTGCTGGGAGCCAGCACATCCCCCCAGATTTCATATTTTTATACATTTATATATATATATTTATGGTAGCACAGCAGTGAGAGGAGGCGTGGGGAGCTCTCTGTCCAGCAGCAGTCGCCCTTAAGAGTGGTTTTCTGAGTGTTTCTCACCCCCGGTGATCTGGAGGAGGCCGGTGCTGTCCAGGCAGGCTGCGGAGGCGGTGGTTTTGTGGCTGCTGGGAGCCAGTAAAAGCAGTTTCCCGTGGTTCTGGCTTGCCACGGACACTGGTGCTGTGCCTGGGGAAGCCAGGGCAGGGACGCGGCGGGCGATGGGAGGCGGGGTCTGGGCCGCTGGTGTTCCTGCTGGAGTACGCCAGGGCAGCAGTCCTGACTCATTTGGAAACGCTGGAGTTTTTTGGTTTTTTTTTAAATGATGCCGTGTGGACTCTTTGTGTTTGCTCCCCAGCCCGCTGGCTGGTTTGGCGTGGCGAAGAGGCGCAGGGAGCGAGAAGTCAGGGAGGACTGTGGCCCTGCACGTCCACACGGGTGGTGTGGAGCAGCCTGGTCATCCCTGCCTGCTTGGAGGGAGTCTCAGAGGGCAAACCAGGAGTGGGTGCCTTCAGCTGGGTGCTGTGCAGGGAGGGCAAACGGGAAGGAACCTGAAGCCACCCACAGGGCAGCTGAGAAGGGTCGTGGGTCACATAAAATGTTGCCCTGCTCTAGGTGATAAAGAGGAGGTAGGAAGGATGTCTGGGTGCCTTTGACAAATGGGCGCTGTGGGGAGGGTGGGATTAATGGGGTGAGTTAAGGTCGAGCGAACAAAAGTAAATATGGATTATCGTGAGGGGCTTTGAACATCAAACATTAGGGAGATAAGTTGGTGTAACTCAATCAGAGCAACAAGAAATAATTGCCTTGGCTGTCCTGACCTCCTCCTCCTTGCTGTATATTTACCTTTAAAATGCAGGATTCTTCGCCTGGATCCTGTTCACTTTCTTCCCTTTCTCTTGTGTATTATCACATCAACTCCCTGCACCACCAAGGATGTATGTGCCATCTCTGACCTGCCTGTATATCAACATCTCACTAAAACATCTGTTAATGAGATGGGGGGGTCTCTACGTACCACACGGGGAAGGGGCTCTGCACTGAGTGATCCAACTCTCTGGTTACCCTCTGACCAAAAATGCCACCAATTATCTAGCGATATGAAAGCTCTGGAAGGTTTTTCAAACGAGTGGATAGTTTCGAGCAGCCTGCACCTACTGGTCTATAACATTTCAAACTTGTTGTGTTGATGTTGCTTTTCGGCGGGATTGGGTCTGTGGTCAGTTTCAGCTTCTGTGTTTTTGTCTGCAGTTGACAGAATGGCTTAGAGAACTGCAGCCATTGACAGAAGCTGAGCAGCAGATTTAGTGACATACTCACTAGATCAGAGTAAAAGATTTGAATACCATAATGGCCAGTGTGTAACTTGTACTCTGGAAGAGAATTGCTAGAATTTGAATATCGTTACTGGTGGGCAATGGGAACTGCAAATGAAGCAGCGCTGGGAGGGGGGGACAGGCATGGTGCTGGGAAAGAGCCCTGAGATAAAGTGTGGTACAGTGTGTGTCAATGCTCTGAGATGACCTTATGTGAAAGGGAAACAACTTCTGGTTTTCCAGAACCAAAATAAATGTTCAGCGTGTGAGCAGGAGCTCAGCCTTTATCCTTCTAACTCAGGAACAGCCAAACTTATGATACTGGGATCTGTGGCAGCAGATATTAATTGCAGGGGAACTTGGACAACACAAGTCATCACAGAAATAGTACTTTCTGTCACATCTTTGTTCCGGGTTTTTAAATGCATGATGCAGTTCTGAGTCTGCAACTTGAGGTTTAGAACACAACGTCCACAAACCGTTGTGGGCCATTTCCAGCAGAAAGAGAGCTGGGTGAAAAGGGCTGAAAATGTGCATAACGGTGTAAACAAATGTTAGCCTGTGCTGCCGCTTTCTCCGAGGTGGCACATGTCTGAGCTGAGCCGAGTGACTGATCCCCCGCCTCCCCTACCGGGTGCTGGTGCTGGGGGGCTGCAGTTGGAGTCCGTGCTTGCCCGTGGCCGTGTGCGGAGCCGGTGTGGCTGCGGGCCCTCCCTGCTGCCCGCGCTCCTCTCGCAGGGCTGGGAAGGGGCTGCGGCTCAGCAGCGCAGGGGCTGCTGCGCTGAGCCCAGCGTCAGATGCAGCGCTGGCTGCTGCACCACCCTGAGGCGTGGCAGCTTCAGAACATCCCGCCTGGTACCCCTTCTTGTCGAAGAAGGTGTTCAAGCGGGTCTGTGTCAGTTTGAGCACGCACTCTGCCTCGCCAACGCTCAGAAAGTTGATCTGAGTATTAGTTAGCCTTGCTGTGCCTTGGGATGTTTGGTCTCCAAGAAAACACTTAGAAAGCTCTGAGTACTCAGTGTGAAAATTTCTGAATTGTAAGTGGAACAGTTGGTCACTTTTTATTTGAATTCAAGTATTTGGAGATTCCTTCAAGCTAGCATTTTTGTCGTGGGTGATGGATTTGACTTTACAGTGAGGGCTCTGCAGCGTCCTGCAAGACGTGTGCATCCTCTGTGTGGTGCTTCAGAATTTCCTGAAAATGAGTAGGAAGAGGCAGACCCCTTGATTGAATAAGTGTTCCCCTTGCTGCCTCTCTGCTCCAGTGTCTTGTTTCATTATGCTTGATCGTTACCATTTCACAACTTATTTTAGAGGAGGCAGATTTCGGTTCCATTCATCCAGCATGTGTAGGGGCCAAGTGACTCACAGTAGCAGAGCTGGGAATAACTTAGAGCCAGACTTTATAATACCAGTTGTCTGCATGATGAAACAATTACCATTTCAGTAATTTGTTTTCCACTGGGACTACTGCATTTCCATGGTTCCAGTGTGAGGCTGGTGCTCCAACAGCGCTGTCAAGCATTTGAAGAAGAAAAGAATCAGGTTGTTCTGACAGCAAGGTGGGGCTGAACCAGGGCTGTTCTCATCAGCTGGTGATTCTCCTGGCTCCTCAGCTCACTCTCCTGGTTCATGCTCTCTTGGAATGCCGGATCTTGCCAGAAAGACATTTTTAAGTAATCTGGCAATTTAGGGAAAAGATCTTGGTAAGGAATAGATATGGGAAGCTGTCTACTAATTCTGTGTGCTTGTGGTTTGAAATGCAATGATTTAAAGGCTGTCTCCTAATGAAGGAAGTTGGGTGAAATGCAGGTTGTGGGGTCCTCATTTGGAGAGAAGTTTTTTGGAAATGAAGTTGCCCTTGCAGGAAGAATGGTCTTTCGGATAGCAGTGCCCGTGAACCCATTACTGATGAGTGCAATTTCTGTTGCCAATAACTAAGGTTTCTCCAGAGGAGGTAACATCTTCTGGTAGCACTGTGCAGAATCAGTGAGGAGTCACAAAAACCCATGTATTTCTTCGAGTGTTGTGTCGAGAAAGCCTTCAAGGTGAAGTTCTGTTTTTCATGGTTCCATTTACTGTTGTTAGCAAGTCATCTTAAATGCAAAATACAGACTTTGGATCCACTCACAGTAATAAAGAAAATCCAGGAATTGTATAAAACTAAGCTAAGGAAATTAATTGGGTATCTTTCCAGAGTTACCCTCATAAGCCTTCAATAATTAGTTATAAACCTCACCCCAGCCTAAAGTGAGTCTGACACTCAAATAACAGACGCCTGATTCCTGTTATTTGTTCTACAAGATCAGAATGGTTTTTTTTACTGTTTAACACCTGTAGGTGGATTTCATTGATTGTCTGTGTGGAACTCTCCAAGCTCCAGCAGCAGTAAGGCTGTGTTGAATTAATGGAGTGAGGTTGAATTGATAATCCAGGCTCCCCCGCTCTTTCACTCTTTTCTTCCATCTCCCCTTTTACTGGGAAAACTGTTTATATCTCCTATTGCTAACTGTAAGTTCTGAGCCACTTTTTCCATAATGTAAGAAGTAGTCTTGGGGTAAAAGATGCATTTTGGGTCTTGTTTAGTTTGCATTTTTTTTTTTTTTTNTTCTCCTGTCAGTACTTGCTTGCATGGTACTGCTGAAAAGTGCCTTTTAATTTTCTTTTTATCTTTTTGTAGTTGGTGCTTACATACTGTTACTTAATTTCTGCAGTCAAATACATGCAAAGTCTTTTGTGTGTTGTGGGAAAGGAATTGTCTGCCTTCTGGTCTGACTGTTCTCTTGAAGCCAAGCTCAAGTTTCTTCTCCTTTGCCAACTGTAAGTAAGTATTATAACAAGTGTGTGATAGCAAAGCCCATGTTAGAGGCATTTTTGTATCACACACGTGACTGGCTTTTGACCCAGTCTGTTCTTCTTTTCTAAGCACCCAAGGTAGCTTTTGTTCACTTGTAGAGCCAGCCTGCGTTGGCTTTGACGTGAGTCCTTTGTTCTTTGAGGAGCACTTTGGACACGTAAAGGCTGCACTGTTGATTGTTAGCAGTCTGGTGGATGCAGAAATCGATTGATGCCTCTTGGTACTGGTAATTTGGTGTCAAGAACAGCTCAACAGCTGTTAAATTTCATCATTTGAATGCCGTATGACTTTGCCTTTAGTGTTCCGATACCATTTATTTTTCAGTGGTATAACTCCTGTAAATCTGCATTGCAGTATTTAGATTGGATACTGCTAGCCCAAGAATTAAAGATGCAAGTGAACAATGTGAGCGGCTGTGTGGATGAGAAAGTTGTTTGAGATCAGGGCTTGTTGGGCTTGCAGCTCCTTTTCAGCCCTGCTGCAGAATTTGGATGCTCGACCATAGGATGGGTATCTTACTGTCCCATTCCTTATTGGCAAAAACATTCATTGGTGTTTAATTAAAGCATTTCAAACTTCAAAACACCTGAGGGTTCGTTTCGTTTGCTTTCCACGGCAAAGATGTGTAAAGACATCCGACCATAAAATATTTAGGGACTGTAGAGTTACTTACTGTCTCATAACTCACCTTCATTAAATGGCTGTTGTAAACTCACGGCAAGTCTAGTTCAGTGCCCTGAGCTTTTGGGTGGCTGTGGGAGATGCGGAGATGCTGGAAAATTGCTGTGGAATTTGGCTCTGGAGGTTTAGTGGTGAACACGGTGGTGGTGCTGGGTTGAAGGTTGGACCCGATGATTTTAGAGGTATTTTCTAACCTTTACGATTCTGTGAGTAGGGCACTGCTGAGATGAATTTGCTACTTTGAAGTTACATTGCGGTTGTCCTGATCTACCAGTTGGAGCTGTTGGCAAATGACGCAGTGTGGATTACTTTGAGAGTACCTCAGGTAAATTTGAGGGTGCTCCAGCCACCCAAAATGTGGCTGTCAGGTGAGCATTACTTTTATCGTGGTAGAACAGCAGTCCAGCATTTCCCAAGGAGATCTGTTTATATATAATGGGGAAGCACAGAACACATTTTGTTCAAGAAACAGGGATGGACAGTTAAAGTGGGAAAATCTCTTAAACTCAGTATCTTACGTGTGGCGATCTGTGGGGTGATCTGCAAACTAATGTGCAGCAGGGAGGAAAGGGAACTTTCGTTGTCTTGATTTCTCCCACTTGTTTTATTGAAAGAAAAAATGTAAAAGTGAGTCACGTAAAGTTTAGGAACGGGTAATAAGAAAGATATGCCCTCTCTAATTTTTAGAGTAGGGAGTCTTGTAGACTTTAAATTGTTGTGCCCTTGAGAAAAATGGTTTCATTATGAGGAATAAAGCAGACTCTTAGAAGGCTAAGTGCAGCCAACCCTGCGTGCTTTTATCTGTGTGCAAGGACTGTGATTTTTTTTTTAATTTTATTGTGGGGTTTCAAGTGCAGCTGCTGAATGTTTATGGGAGCCTGTGAGTGGAGTTGTGAAATAAACCTTAGTTGGTACTTGCCTGTCCTTTGAAAGAGGCAGAATATGTGTGTTAGGCATTACAATGCAAAACCCCGTATTTAAATGTGAAGTCTTGCTTCTTATGTAGGATAAAAGCATGTTGCTTTTCAAGATCGAAAAGGATGCTCTGCGGAGCTCTGTATTAACACATACTCTTGCAATCTGTATTCAGGCTCGGGTAATTTGTATATGCAGCCTGTTTTTAACCTTCATTCATTTTTGCAAAACCAGTTGAAACGCGGAATTAGTTTAATCCTTTCTTTTGTTTTGCACTGCAACTGTCTTGCCGTGTCTCGGGTTTGGAAGGGTTCTACTCTTCAGGATTGCTACCGGGCCCTGTTTGTGAATCATCTGATAAAGATCCAGCTCCACTCCCAGAAATGTGCCTTAGGTAGGATCGCATGCCAGTGAGTCAGCTTTAGGGCAACATTTTCAAAGGAACGCTATATAAATTACACAGTATCCCTGTGGGGGCGGCTCAGTGTTATGAAAAATCTGCTGTGGAGCATCCTGCGCACACATCCACACGGAGCTGAGTCAACTGTCTTGAGTTAAATTGACCGACTGCTGGTCTCACTTCTGTTGTTCTAAGTGCTCTGGTTTGTGTGACACTTAAAAGATGAAAAGGAATGTGTTGTATCTTCAGGAGGAACTGAACAAGCTGGGAAGTCCAGAAAGTGTTGGTATACCTGCATTTGTCTGGATGCAGATCAGACTTTCCTGATGGGTGTCTGCTGATTTGAATTGGTTCATTTTTAGTTAATTAAGTATTCTGCTGTCTGGTGTAAGGTAATGGCTTTAAACTGACAGTGAGTAGGTTACGATGAGATCTTAGGAAGAAATTCTTGTCTGTGAGAGTGGTGAGGCCCTGGCACAGGATGCCCTGTCCCAGGAAGTGTCTAAGGCAAGGTTGGATGGGGCTTGGAACAGCCTGATCTAGTGGACAGCGTCCTTGTCCTTGTCAGGGGATTGGAACTAGATCATCTTTAAGGTTCCTTCCAACCCAAGCCATTCCGTGATCCTCTGATAGCTCTATGGGTTTTGGTGAAGCTTCCCAAGTGGACAGGTTCATTAGCGTTTCACATCTTCAGAGTTACACATACTCCTGTCAGAAGAGGGCCTAACTTTGCTTTTTGCCAAAAATTTATCTTGTATTATTGTTAGGGGTTGTGTTTCTTTCCTTTTGTTCTTATCTATAGAAGTTTTTACCATTAGTTGCGCAGAAATGCTAATGTGGGTACTTGGGCTTGCTTGAGCAGGACAAAGAGTTTGGCCAGGTGAAAGGGAGGGTGCCGAACAGCTGCCAGTGCTCTCGCTCTGCAGTTGGAGAAGTGGACGCTTGGAGCTCCATTTCCGTCCTTCTCCCTGCGGGTGTTTGGGATCCTGAGCTCTCCTCTCCTGCCCTGCTCAGAGCTGAGGCCACCCCCGCGGATTTTTCGGCGCTGATCCGGGATCTCTCTACCCTGCGAGGCTCCGCAGGGACACCCGGCACTTTCCAGCCAACGCCACAGAACTTGTGGCACACCTCACTGGGCCCGGAGACTTTTCCTTCCATGGTCTGGGCCGAGCGGCCTCAGGCTCCGGGAGCCGCCCCACAGCGCCCCCTGCTGGACAGAACCACCGCCCCCACAGCGCCCCCTGCTGGACGGGACCACCGCCCCCACAGCGCCCCCTGCTGGACAGAACCACCGCCCCCACAGCGCCCCCTGCTGGTCGGGACCACCGCCCCCACAGCGCCCCCTGCTGGACAGAACCACCGCCCCCACAGCGCCCCCTGCTGGTCGGGACCACCGCCCCCACAGCGCCCCCTGCTGGACAGAACCACCGCCCCCACAGCGCCCCCTGCTGGTCGGGACCACCGCCCCCACAGCGCCCCCTGCTGGACAGAACCACCGCCCCCACAGCGCCCCCTGCTGGTCGGGACCACCGCCCCCACAGCGCCCCCTGCTGGACAGAACCACCGCCCCCACAGCGCCCCCTGCTNCTCTCCTTTCCCAACCCACCCTCCCCAGACACATGGTCAATGAAGTGTTTGAGTCAGAGTTCTTAATGAGCTTGTCACTGTGTTTACATTTTTAAAAATAGTCAGCTGTTTTACATAATTTTATTACCCTCTGTTTTATGCATTTGTCATTACCTCTCTCACACCTCTGATTTACTCCATCTCTGTTGGTCGAATGTGAGATAATGTAATCCACCGGTGCCGGGAATAATTGTTTGTGTAAAAATGAGCCATTATTGTGTTTAGTTCCTTAAAAATATCAAAACGTTCAGATTTAGATGAAAACAACTGACTTCCATGGCACTGACACTATGAGCTTGGAAGGGTCTGGAAGGTTCTCTAGTTATCTGTGTACTCTGAACAAAAAACTTGTATGCAGCATTGCAGTTTAACTTTTCATTTATGTAGTCACAAAAGCCTAAAGAACATACAAAATGTTATTTGCTGCAGTAATATAGGTACAGTTTGGCATTAAAAAAAAAAAGGCTTTTAGTTGAATGGTAAGTGGTGAGAGGAGGTGGGCTGTTCAAGTTGTTTTCTTTCAGCTCTAACTGAAAGGGCATTAAAAGGAGGCCATGTTCTGCTAGATTTTTTTTTTTTTTCATTTCAACAATTGCTAGAATTGGCATAAGAAAGTGATATGACCATAAGCAGGGAAAAGAAGTCGTCTGTCAGAGTGTGGTTAAGAGCAAATGTGTTGGCAATAACCTAAAGTGAGTTTTCCAGCGAGCTGCTGTGAAAACACCAGCACTCCAAAACAAGAACCTGTCCCGTCCATGGGTTCAGAAAAAGAAGAACTGGTTTGCTTCACGCATGCTAGGCAGTCTTTGTCATTAGTGATACGTTATTTAGTATGTTGGTTGCTTGGCCTGAGCAGCTGGATTTGATGAAGCCTTTAACCTCGAGGTGTGCACTTAGAGCTAGAAGTGTTTGTTTCTGGGACAGAATTTCCTTAGTGCTCTTCCCGACGGCTGATACAGAGCTGTGCTTTGTCCGTGCTGTGGGAAGGACATCGATAACAAACGGATGTTTTAGTTGCTGCCGAGGACTGTTTACCTAAGTGAGGGCTTTTTTATTTCCCTGTGCTCTGCCAGGGGGCAGAGGCATCAGGAGCTCAAGGCAGAAATCAGCAGGCAAGAGCCACCAGCAGAATCTGCAGTTCCACACGAGTTGAACAGCCTGCCTGGACGTGGAGAGAGAGCACCCAGTGAGATGCTGGAAGGCCCCAAAAATCAGCAGTGAACTAAGGAGGTGCTGGCAGGGTGGGTGAGGAGTGGGTGCCTAAACTGTGTAATTCCCTGGGGATTTCTTTGTTCAGGGTCCCTCTGCAGACACACACAGCTGATCTCGTGCTCTAACACTCTGTTAAATTATTTATTTATTTTAATAATCTGATGCCTGAGACTCTGCTCTGGAAAACCTGCTATCTTTAATATAATGCAGCATCTTTGTGCTGTGGTATATATTACATGAATATTGTTCTTTAGGAAGCTACTATCACCTTCGAGGCTTTTTGCTCTTCATCTTTTTTTTTCTTCTTACTTTACAAAAGTCTCTTCCCAGAGCAAACAGTGTCTTGAAGGAATGCTCGGGACCTTCTGCTGTGTCTGCTTGTGTGAGCTCAAGGTGTGATATTACAAAACAGCAGGCAGCTTTTAATCAGATTTGGGTTTTTTCTTGAGGGATGATTTGGGCTTGTTCTTCCCTCCTTCCTGCAAGCTCTGGCAGAAGATGTCACTTACTTTCTCATTTTGATTTCTGCTGGCTGATTGAAAGGAGTCTACCCACAGAAGGGTCGGCCAGTTCCCTGCACAGGAGGGAATATGATGGTGCAGTCACAGTTAGGTGGGGAAGGAATGGGGACAAAACCCAGAGAGGCTGGGCTGTCTCTGCAAATCTGACCTTCGAAATCCTTCTGGATTTCTTCCCTAGTGTACAAATAATGTGCCTTTACAATTGAGTCCATGATTTAAAAATATTTCCCAAGATAATTTAATGATTTCTGCACACTGGTGTGTTCTATGGGCGACTTGGGAAATAACATTTTCTGTTGGAAAAATCCAGCCCAGAAGTTTTTACAAAATTGCCTTTTAAAATTGTCATTGCAGTATCTGTTCATCAGTAAAAGGGGAGTGCCATTTCTGATCAACCTCTAATCAAGTATCCATCTGTGTTTGTGAGCATCACAACTTATTTTTCAGTGCTGTGTTCTCATTTCAGTAGAAGGATGGTCTTTTGCTAGCACCACTTTGAGATTTCCTCTTCTAGTACTGTTACTATAAGGATGAGTGCGAGAAAGGAATGGGAGCTTTTCCATGTACTCTTCTCATGCTGTTCTGTACGTTTTTCAGGTAGAACTAAGTAAGGACATTTTTTTTCTTTCTTTGAAACAAGGCTTTCCTTGGCATAGACGTTTTCTGTGTTCTTCCCTGCAGCAAGTCTGTTTGAGTCATGGCAGGGGTTTTTTTTTCACCTTGAGAGAAAGGCAAAGCTCTTTTTCACGTATCTATATATTAATAATGGAATTAGTGATGTCTAAAGAGCCAGTTCAGTGGATCTGTAGAGTACAAACCTTACCAGAACGTGGGGTTTTTTTGTTGTTGTTTTTTCTTTCAATATGCACAGAAGCACGTCAGTGCTCTACTCTGCTGCCAACTCACTTAAAATCACTGTGTGAGGGATCGAACCAGTGTGGTTGGAGTAGTTAAAGGTCCCACTTAATGTTAAAAAAATCCAATAAAATAATTGCAATTGAGCTGTTAGCAAGGTGGCAATGTGCAGATGAAACATATTTTTTTCTGGCTGATAGACCAGGGTGATGGAAAGGCAAGTGCAGGTGTTGTTACAGCCCCTTTGGGAGCTGTGAGGTAAATTATGTTTCCAAGTAGGACATTTGTGGAAAAAAGTCTACAGCTGACTTTGGCTGCCCTTTAGCTTCGTGTCAAGCTCTGTTCTTTGTGCTCCCCAGGCTAAAAAGGTTGAACAGTGCGGAAACTGTTCTGCAGTTATTAATATGAATATTTAAGTATGTTTTCATATGGCCAAGCTAATACTCTTTTGGTTTGTGTCCGAGCAACCAATATTTTCCCTGTGTGTACATTTCAAAATTCTTTGAGAAGATATTTTTCATTTTAAAGTGCATGGCCAGAGAAGAGCTGGGAGCTGCACCAGCACGTACAATACAAATTCCACTTGTTCCATCATCACATCTGTGTTTTACTTACCTGTATAATAGGAGAATTATTTGATAATACAGGTTTGTGACTGAATTACATAGAAATATTGATTTTACTGGCACGCATTTATGTCTCAGAATGAATGTATTCCATCATCTCTTGGTTGTTGGTGCTCTGTTGTAGCCTTGGAAATAAATTGTTCCTACGTGATATCTGCTGCTTACATGTGATTACTGTCTCTAGAGAAACTTCTTTGAAGCTGCTTTCAAGAGAGGGTTATTCAGTACAAGCATGCACAAATATTCTCCTGTTTTTCCCATATATGTTTCTCCATTCCACAGTATGCATTTTATTCTGGTTTTTCGGAAGGGAATTGCTGAGTTTATTGTTTGGGAATTTGGGTTTGTGGAGTTTTTTCCTCATATTTAGCAGACCTGGTCTTGTCGTCTCCATCTTTGTTGTGATGTGTGATATTAACCAACCTTTCTTTCCTTAGCTGGCATTTCTCTCCCATAAGTATTTTCATTAATTCCTTGCACCATACAGCAGTTCACTCATTAGCCTGAAGGAAGCATGAACTCTATTTTAGTATTTTCTCAAAATGAGGTTTCAAAGTGGGTTAGGGCACACAGGACAATTCTGAGCTTTGCACAGCACCTTTCAGAAGCAGGAAAACTTCTACATATATTGTGTATTACATACGTGTATGCAATTACATGCTTACAGGCAGCTTGGGATGGATCAGGAAACTGAAGAAGGATTTTTCTGGGTACAGAAAAATCTCTCTGAACCAACCATGCTTCCTCAGGGTGCTCAGGTGCTGATTGGCCTTCTCTGCAGAAATGCAGCTTTTCAGATAAGATCTCACTGCTGTGTTTTATTGCCTACACTTTGTTTTTTGAGCTATAAGCTTCTCAATTACTGTACTTCTGAAGCTGTAAAGGATTTGTTCCATGCTATTCATTTGTAAGTGAATGTGGTAATTGAAAGGTCTTTGTTTTGTGTTGTATTCCAAGAGAAAATTCGGGTGAAAGGCATAAGAGTGAATAATGAAGACGGGATGGTAACTATTGATCTCTCCAAGAAAATTTCCTTGAAGTTGCTTCAGGTACTTTTGGGTAGATAATGTGCAAGTTATCAATCAGATAAACAGCTTGGTCTATTTGTATTTGCACTGAAGCAACGCAATTTATTAAATTATAACTTGAAGTAAAATGTAGGATATTGGTGTGGGTAGATAATGTTTCTTCTTGCAGCCCCTACTATTTAATGCTGCTTTCCTGGCAGAAAAGAGAGAAAAAGTTGAGAGAAACTAAATCAGCCTTGAGTTTCTCATGAAAAAAAAAAAAAAGGCTTTTGGTTGAATGGTGAGACACTCAAGGACTTCCTGAATGGTGTATTAGAGATTCCTAAAACAACTTTACAAGACTCAGCAGCGTGGTGGTTCTCTGGTGAGAGCAGCCTGTGCCACACGTAGCTAATGCCTCTGGAGCCTGTGGCTGTGCCTCTGACAATTCAGGAGCACTTCTTCATTTAGTAAGTCTTTGGTGTATAGGATTCCCATGCAGAATGGTTCCACTGGGAACCCCATGCAGTGTGACTCCAGTACCATTTTTCATGGGCGTGTAAATGAAGGAATAATTTGGCGTAAGAGGAGTTCACTAGGAAAAGGTAAATTAAGAAAACCAATGTGATGATGAGCAGTAAGGTCTTCTGTGGAGCCAGCCTGGCAGAGCTGGGGGTGCTCAGCTGCACAAGAGAAGGCTCCAGGGAGAGCT
>VWZN01006201.1:2508-33934 GCA_013396955.1 Regulus satrapa
CCAACATACTTCACTGCAGTGATAACAACATTGCGCTTTGGTTCGTTGTCGTAGCTCACACTTTCAATGCCATAAACCTGAGCTAATTCATGGATGATTCTGCGGTGATCTCTGTTCATTGGTGGATAACAATGACTCTTCTTTGTATGCTTGCCCTGAATTCAATAGAAGAGGTTAAGAAAGAAAAAAAAGGTGAAGTTTTCCTTCAGAAAAATCAGGGGGAAGAAAACAATGAAAAAAAGGTGTTTCTACCTCTAAAATTTTGCTGCTATGACAAAATCAATACCACAAACCGCTAAGACCTCAGTACTGACAGAAAGCTCATCTGAAAATATTAATTCAATACCCCACAATTAAATTGTATGTTTCCATCACCTTAAAGTTTACAAACACCCACACAGAGGTATCTTTTAAGTTTAAAATACAAATCCTGAACCTGATTACAGTAATTCTACCTAGATCCCAAAAAATAATACAAAATTAGTTTTATCAGAATTTGTGTTTTTCAAAATGATCTGCAAAGTTCACATCAGATCAAATTTTATTTTGCAGACTGGCTTCACAGTGCACATAGTACAGACAGCTACAAAAATGTCAAATTTATCAATCACTTCCCTCTACCAAAGAAGCTATTAATCTCCAAGTTCCTCATGCAATATCATCAGTAGATTCTTTATGAAATAAAAACCCAAAGTTCTATTTTTAATCCATTAACAAAGACTGATAATTCTTGATCCAACACAGATTATTATATAAACAATAAAAGAACAAGCAAAAAAGCAGAGCCCTATGAGCCTATATCCTTATTAATGGGTTGAAATAATTTGTAACAACATATGCATATTAGGATGAGTCACTCAGTGCTTCAGTCTGCTTTCATGGATTCAGGACACTGCTTCAGCTTTTGCCTTCATGATCACCAATGAAGTTTTCTAGGTCTCTGGGTCAACATAAAGGATTCAAGGGGAAAACAAACTACCTGTAGTAGAATAAGTTTGAGTCAGGGACTTCTAGAGAAATCCCAAGCTACATAAGTTCCTAGGACTGCAGGCAGTGCATTTACAGTCAATGAGAGACCAGGATGATATCCCACTTCTCCATCACCTCTGAAAGATTGTAAGAAAGGGGTAGGAACCCAATGATTACAGAAAGGTAACTGTTGAAACTATATACAAAAAACCAAACAATCAAACAAACTGAAAGAACACAAGAACTACTGGCTGATTAACTAAATCCAAATCTGTTTTTAGCTACATGGAGGAGAAAAGTCCCTGGGAACAATCAGTGTGGATTTACAAAAGGTCAGCTGCCAAAATTAATGCAAAAACCACCACATATAATAGAACAAGTCACCAGGGGTACATTGCAGCTATCCTGAAAATAGAGGGTTAATATCTGTCTCTTAGATTATGAAATTGCTAAGTTAGAAACACTAACTAGACCAGAAACTGTGGTCAACCATTTCCATAAGTCTTCAGCGTAATCACTTTCTGACAGAATATTATCTTTGCAATTAACAGTAATAAACCTCCCAGCTATTACAATGCTTCAGGCATAGAAACAAGATTTTGAAGAACTCTGTAGAGTGGTGATGTTTCCAAGCTCTGAAAAACTTCACAATTCTTGTCCCTATGAAGACAGAGCTGGATATACATGTAATCTGTCTTTTCTGCTTACATATATCAACCATGAAAACTCCACTTTGCTAGATAGAATACATACTGGTGAGTGTAGGGCAAGAGATTTTTATGAGACAAGCAAAATCATATATGATAGAGCAGAATCATATTAATGCTAAAACTTTTCAAGACCAAAATCCTTTTTATTACTCATTTATCCAGCTAAGTAGAAGAGGAAATCTCCAAAGCTAAAATGAAAAAAAAAAGGCAAAGGAAAATGTGTCAGCTTAAGTAAAAGTAATCAGTATGAAAGATATAGTACTGATACAAGCAGAGCTACATGAAGGCTTGATAGATAAGCATGCAAAATACTTTTAATACAGGAAAAGTTCTATATCTAGAAACAACAAAAACAAGCCACTTATTCAGTTAGAGAAATTTAGGAATCCTAATAAACCAAACACAGATTCATACTAAAGAGGACTTGAGGATGATGGCAGAAGAACAACTAAAACCAGTCTCCCTGCATAATGCCACATCACACATATTAATTCAATCTTTAGCTACATAAACCTGTGTGTTGCAAGATGAAACACGGCTTTCATAGAGAGGAAAGAAAGCATCTGAGTCTCACAGAAATAAAAAGAAACGTTATGCAAGAAGAACTGATTACAAGGGCACGTTAACTTTACAGTGCAGCAAATACTCCCTTTTACACCCTATATGCCAAAATTTTGAAGGTAAAGAGAGTTGGAGCATGGCCTCCACACATGCTCCACTATGGCTTCAAGTCAAGCTAGGAAGACACAGGGAGTTACAGGCTGGTCAGCCTCACCTCAATCCCTGGGAAATCTCCTCCCTTTTGAAATATATCTTGATTTCTATGAGCTTTCTGGGAACTTCTCATACCTTTATGGAACAGCAATTCCCTATTGCCTGATGGGTAGGATGGTACAGAACCGATCCTTGAGATACTCAACTGTCATGTGGCCCTAAATGGTTTCATCCTGATCATGATAAAAGCTGAGTACATTGGTACCCTTAGGTCAGACAGCGAAAAGACTAAGATGTGGTTTGTTTTCATATTTTCCTTCTCTTCTGCAATGTTGATGCTCCTTAACAGATGCTATTTGTCTGCTTTGGAGTATCATTATTTAAGAAACAGCTGGTTTGCACTGAAAACTAAAGCACTGGAGATGCTTGTGAGCTCCCTGGTACTCTTGGTCTGGCATATTTGATGTCACTTATTGCAAATTCAAGACCTCTGGTTGCCCCTTTTAAAATACAATTACATATCTAGGTTTGATATTAATATAATGAATTTGGTATATGCAATTATATATAGAAAGATATATGCATACACATTTGTGTATATATGTGTGTATGATAAAGGTAATGTATAAAGGAATTTGTAAAATAGGATAACCACAGGCAACACAACACTAGGCTAGTGCAAAACAATATAGGTATCGATAACAAATTCAATAACTATTCTATGCATCTACTTCCAAGTGTGTGAGGTTGAACGGACCTGAGTATAATTAGCATAATCTGTGCCCCAAAATGAACAAGAAATTGAGCACAGGGAGCAAGAGACAATCGGACTAGGAACTCCTGTATTAACAGGAGTACTCACACAGTAAATACACAGGAGACTCAAGCAGTGTTGGACCACTTGGAATGAACATAAGTTGTAAGAGTAATTAGAAATGGGACAACAAAGGCTAAGGTCCATCTGGCCAATTATGACAAGGAAAGAAAGAAGAGCTTCAAATACATAAACAATAACATAAGGAAAACTAAAGATAATGTAGACCTATTACCAAACAGAGGGGGAACCGTAGAAAGAGGACACAGAGAAGATGAAGTAATGAACACCTCCTTTGCATCAGTCTTCACTGACAAACCCTCAAGAATCTCTGACTCAGAAGACCAGGCTCAGGAATGTTAGAAAGAAGAGTTTCTGTTGGTCAAGGAACGGGGTTAGAGAACATCTAGGCAAATTTCATATCCAGAGGTCCATGGGCCCTGACAGGATGCATCCATGAGTGCTGAGAGATATCCTAATGGACATATAGTGAAGCTGCTTACAATCATCTTTGAAAGGTCATGGTGGTCAGGAGAGGTGCATGAAAACCAAAAGAAAGTAAGCATCACCCCCAGTCTTTCTTGAAGGGCAAGAAGGACTCTGAGGAACTACAGGCCAGTTAGTCTGTCATGGTTTAACAATGGCCAAATGCCAAGCACCCATGAAAAGCCACTCACTCACCATCCCCTGCTACAGCTGGGCAGAGGAGAGAAAATTTAACAAAGGGTTAATGAGTTAAGGACCATAAGAAAACACTCCAAGGGCAAAGCAGGCTCAACTTAAGAGCCAGAAAGTGAATTTATTACTAACAAAATCAGAGCAGGATAATGAAAAGTAAAACAGGTGTTTTTAAGGGCTTTTTTCCCCAACCACTCCTCCCTTCTCACTGACAGCTCAGGGAGACAGGGGGATGAGGGATTTGACCAATTCATTACTGAAGTTTTCTTCTGCTTGACTCAGGGAGAGAAGTTGTTCCCCTGTGAGACCATGGAGTCCCTTTTCCATGGAAGACAGTTCTCCACAAACTTCTTCAACATGGTTCCAATCTCACAAGCAGCAGTCCTTACAGAACTACTGCAATGTAAATTCTTCCCACAGTTCTTCCAAGACTGAGGTCATTCTTCCATGGGGTGCAGTCCCCCAAGGATAGGCTTCTCCACCTGGGAAGCAGGGGCCCCTTCTCTCCACTGGGTCTCCCACTGGATCAGAGCCTCCTCCAGGCATCCACCTGCTCTGGTGTGGGCACCTCCCACATGGGTTGCAAATTGATCTCTGAATCCCTTATGGAACTCCAGGGACTGCAGGGCTGCCTGCTTCATCATGGTCATCACCACAGCCTGCAAAAGAATCAGCTCTGGCACCTGGAGCACTTCCTACCCCTCCTTCTCCACTGACCTTGGTATCACCATGTTGTTTCCCTCACAAGCTCTCACTTCCTCCTCTTCTCTAGCTGGAATTAAAACTGCACCCCCACATTTGTTTTGACTTCTTAAATATGTTATCACAGAGGTGTTACAATAATTTCTAGTTGGCCCAACCTTGGCCAGTGGCATGTCCATCTTCAGTGCCATCAGGGATTGACTCTGCCAGACATGGTACAAGTTTCTATCAGTTTCTCACAGAAGCCACCTCTGTGGCCCCCACCCAGTGGGGTCAGTCTCACATGAATCTCTGGAGAGCTGATGGGAATGGTTCATCCCTAAAGGTCATCACAGGATGACAAGAAAGTGATCAGGATTAGTCAGTATAGATTCACCAAAGGAAAATCATGCTTAAACAATCTGACCGTATGATAAAACAACTATCTATTCCCTGGACAGGTAAGGCGAGAGCATTGAATAGTCTACCTGGACTTCAGGAAAATTTTTGACACTGTGTCCTGTGACATCCTCATAGGTTAACTCAGGAAGTACAACTCGGATGAGTGGACAGTGAGGCGTACTGAGAACCAGCAGAACAGCAGATCTCAGAGTGTTGTGATCAGCGACAGAGAGTCAAGTGGGAGGCCTGTAACTAGTGGTGCTCCCCAGTCATCAGTACTGGCTCTAATATTGTTTTAACTTATTCATCAATGATGTGGATGAAGGGGCAGATACCTCCTCAGCAAGCTCAGTGATAACCCAAAAGTGGGAGGAGTGGCTGACCCCCCAGAGCATGGTGCAGTGCTACAAAAGGATCTCAACAGGTGGAAGGGATGGGCAGAGAGCCATTCTTTAATGCTTTAAAGAAATGAAAATTTCTTTAAATTTTCATTTGAAATTTAAAGGCAAGTACAGAGACCTGCACTTGGGAAGAAGAACCTCATGCACCAGTATAGGCTGACTTGCTGGAAAGCAGATCTTCAGACAAGGTGCTGGTAGGCAACAAGGTGTCATGAGATAGCATGGTGCCCTTGTGACACATGGCCAATGACATAGTATGCTAGGAAGAGTGTGACCAGGAGGTCATGAGAGGTGATCCTGCTCCTCTATTTAGCCCTCGTGAAGCCTGGAGACCTGGAATTCTGTGTCCAGTACTGGGCTTCTCAGTACAAGAGAGGAATGGAGATCCTGGAGCAAGTCCAGCAGAGGATGACAAAGATGTCAGGGGACTGGACCATCTCACAAGGATAGGCTGAGAGAGTTTGGACTATTGTGCCTCAAGAAGAGATGACAAATAGGATTTATTATTATTTATTTTGTCAATAAGTAACTGAAGATACAGCGTCAGAAGGATGGAACCAGGCAACTTAACAGTTGGCCACTCAATAGTGCCAACCAACAGGAAAAGAGGCATTAGGCAAAAACTGAAGCACAGGAAGTTCCACATAAACACGAGAAAGAACTTCTTTATTGCAGGTGACTGAGGACTGAAACAGATTGCCCAGAGAGGTTGTGGAGTCTCTCTCACAGGAGATATTACAGAATTGTCTGGATGCAATCCCATGCAATGTACTCTAGGAAGATCCTGCTTGAGCTGGGAGCTTGGACTGGATGACCCCACTGGGGCCTCTTTGATAAGTTAGACACAGATGGACTCATTTTAGTCTTGCATTCTCATGATGAAAACAATGGGTAAGAACATTAGACAGATGGACAAGCACCAAGATTGTTTAAGAAACACCATCCACAATTTTTTGAAGGAATAAAGTTAAGTAATTGTCCTTAGGGCCTAGGCAAGTCAAAATTATGTTTTTTTACAAAACATTAGCCCCTTCTTGAGCTAAGGGCAACCGAGGATATTATAGTTTACATGGACCCACACATACTCGGTCTTTCATAGAGCAGCAGCAAGCTACCCTGACAGACCTGAAGGTAGTATCACTAAAAAACATATGATTGTGTCTGTGATATCAACCTCTTTAAGTATACTGGAGTCTTGCCAACAGTGTGGCTGAATCCAGGTTTTCTTATAGAAGGATGACAACCTCATGCACTGGTAAATATAGGAAGTATCAAAAAATTTGTGACCAAGTTCTACTACAGGGATCAGAAGTACCTAGGCTTACCTTCTCAAAGTCTGGATGTTTAAGCATCATCTTTGACAATATTTTATTAATGGAGATCCAAAAATTGATGATAATCCATTGATGCATTAAAGCCTAGCACAGCTTGAATCCTTAAGCAAGGTTTGGCACCAAAGTGATCCTGAACTACTAGGTCTCCCAAAAATTTTGCTCTTTTTACAAGAAACTCTGCACAGTATTGGAGCCCAAACAGATTTAGTGACAACTCACATCTATGAGTATTAATAATATTTAGGAATATCAAAGTCATATATGAATACTGACCTTATTCACAGCTTCCACAAGCATTCTCATTTCCTTCTCAATGTCACTGACAAATTTTATATCCTTCCTGCAAGAACAGCATTCTGGGTTAACAAGGCAAGCAAGTGTACAAAGATAAAATATCTTCATATGCTCAGTAAGAAAAATATTCTTTTTCAAAATCAAAACTAAAGAACATAACTGACTGAAGCAGAAGCTTCATTCACATTAAAAGACTGTGCCATCACTTTCATAAAAATAATTATTTCCTCATCAACAATTGGAACCGAGAATAAAATTTTATTACATGGTTCTACTGTCTGACAATACAATTCTACTTTCTCAAATTAATAATGCAGATTTTACAGTTGCCATTTTGGTATTTGCCAATTGGTTTTGAAATTACTTGTCAATAATTTACTTAACTATAATATATGACGAGACACAAACATGGAGATAGAGTAAATTAATTAGAGTTCTTTTCCAAGACAAAGTTCACTGATTTTGGTCTTCAGCTCACCCAACATAACAAATTATTAAGACTACAAGAAGCAGCATAAGGCTACTTGCAAGCAAACAAAACATTCTTGATGTGAGATACTAAGGATTTGTTTGAAGTATTTTTTTGTAACTAGCTTAATCATAGTACTTCAAGTCTTCCACTTAAGGGCGAACTTTGTGCTCTGTTCTTAAATAAGCAGGTAAACTAGCTTTAAAAGTAAGGTTGCTATTTGTTAGGCCACCATCTCCACGGGGAAAAAAAGCTACCTGAAGATTTCATATCTCAAAGCTGGTTAGTAGTATATAATTCTTCAAAAGCCAAGCACTATTCCATACTAACACAACACCACTTTGTGATGATGTCAGAATTTAACCAGTCAAGAAGTGTCTACCAAAGCAAGCACAACTATCTTCGGCAGATGACCAAAGTTCTGGATGCTGAAGTGAATGTACCATGAAAAGACCATACAAATGGTCTCAAATGTGCAAAACAACAACACTGAATCACTGAAAACTGTTACCAACATCACTTGATCAGATACAATGCACTTAACCCATCACATTTTTAGCAAACAAAGCTTCAAGGTTTATCAAGAGTACAGAGAGACTGCATGTAGCTAGGAGAATTTCTTGGTCTTCAGTAGACAGAAGTATAACACTGGAAGAATTGGAAAAAGGACCAGAACTTGGTGGAGTTAAAAAGAAAGGGACCTCCAGACACCTGTGGTGTGAAACACAGAGTCAGCTTATGGGTATGAGGCTTTGGAAAAAATATTACAGCAATAATTTCAAGTTCAAAAAACCCCAATCCCCAAACAAAAAAGCCCTACTCAGAACAACAGAAAACCGAACCAAACTCACTGATACTTTCACGATTCAGAGGGTTAGAAAGCATATACTACACAGAATGCCAACTATGAACACATGAAATATGAAATTTCAAGGTGAAGTGATTCCTGCAAGTAAAAAAAAATGTATGAAAAATCCAATGAGAGGGTCCAAAAGCATCTAATACATAATACTTAAAAGTGTACTAAGGAACCAGCCAACCAATATACATAATAAAAAAAGAAAAGCCCTTCAGGAGCCTATAAAATCAGTGATTTTCATAGTCCATATAGTAGGGTCTTGCACAGCCAGAGACAAAATTAGAAGTTTCTCTTCTGTACAGTTCCAGGTGGCTAGATACTACAGATGTTCTCTCATTCTCCAGTAATTTTAATTAATCAAATAGCAGCCTCAACATAATCAACGTCCAATTGGACATTGATACTTGTGCTGGTCTATCCTCCAACTTCATGTCAACAGAACAACCTCAGCATTTGCTTACACACTGTCTATTTCTGGAGTTTCTTAGAAAGGTCAGTGCTGAGGTGTCCAGTCAGGGGATCTGTGCTCAGTTGGTAGTCATCTCCATGCTACAAGATGGATTCCCCTTGGCAGCAAAATAACTCCTCATGTAAGGCTATATGGTGGAGAGACTTCTTTTGACTCCTTAGAAACACATGAGTAAGATTAGCATGCAGCAGCAGCATTACCATGCTATTCCTGGTGCCCCTTTCCTCTGTCCTATCCTACAAAGAAGACATATTATCGTCGCATGCTTATACTCGCTTATCTTCTTCCTGTTACCTGGAGTTGTACTGCATTTTGGAAGGTTTAGAGGTCTGTAATTAAAGATTACACCTCAAAAGCAGGAGTTCTTACAGCTATCTCAAGTTTTCTTCATTTTTAGGTATACATTTCTTTCACCTCTTGACAACACTACACAGATCAATTAATTACCTAAACAAGATAATACGGCATTCTATTAATGACTTTGGCAGCTGCTAACTTGTTGAGGCAATAATTCTAAATGCAGAGGGAGGCAGCTGCAATGTTTCTCAATCATTCTAAGATCCCACATGTAACTTAAGCTTTGCAGAAAGCCACAAGCCCTGAACTCCTGCAGTACTGGAGTGATGTGCTCAAGCAAAAATAAATTAATCTGTCAGAAATTATTCAAAATACCGAACTACCTGAAAAACATACTGTAACAGATACAATTTCTGGATTCTGCCATCTTGATGGAAAATGAAATTTTTTGCTAGACTACTGAGACAAAAGATCACCAGGAGCAGTCAAGGAATCAAGTTCATAAAGCCACAGATTCACAAACTGCAGACTGTTACTCTTGTAAAGAGAGCTACATTACTATAAGAAAAAACTCATTTATCTTTAAAACTAGATAAATGAAATCCAGTAATTCAATGTACAAAGTAACTGACTTGAAGGCAAAGAGAAGCTTTTAGTTTAGCTATGAATTAGTAAGAATAGTCTTGGTGTATTAGTTTATTGTAAATTACTAGTGTAAAGTGGCTACAAAGGAAACACAAGTAAAATCACTGAAAGAATGAGAAGAGGATGAGTGTGGAAGCATTAAGGCTACTTTCCAAGGTATCTGTTTGACCATCTGGAGTACAGGGCACGATCTTGGTCAGTTCTGTACATGAAAGGTGAACACTGCACTATGTGTAGTGGCTGGCAGAAAGACAAGATAGAATTGTACTCCACAGTAGACCACACACGATGCAAAAATTTTCACCTTCTTACTCTACTGAAAGCATGTGCTGTGCTTTCTGAAAAAGATGAAGCAAAACCTATTCTACACACAATTAAGAAAATAGTCCTTATAAAATAGTCCTTTTAAATGCAAATACTAATATAACAGTTTCTCCACAATGAAAACATTCAGCTCCTATTTTGCAGTAGGGTCATCAGTTGGAAGTAGCGAAGACATAACTTACTCTTAAATTCTGAATGTTTGCTTATGTAAAATTTTCACATATCTCAACATATCAAATCAAATAAATCAAAGCAAATAAAATAAAGGATTTTCAAGTAGCAAACATTATTACAAAACCATGAAATTTATGCAGCATTAGAATACTGGAGCAAGAACAAAACATACTAAGCTATTCTAAAAAACTTTGATAAAAACTGGTAAAAATGTATGTCATGCCTACAAACACATACAAGAGTAAAAATTCTATGATGATACATCATCTAAACGTCTTATAAAAATGTGTGTGATCCTTCCCTGTTGTCCTGGTTTATGGCAAATTTGGGAGAGAGACTTTGAATGGGATCTCTCTAGAAAGCAGACTTAAGTGGTCCCTTTCCCTTAACTGGTTTGGGAACAAGACTTCCTTGGAGAGAAGTGGAAAAAAACTGCAAAGCACTTCTTAGCACAAAAATTGAACAATATTAAAGAACAAAACCTCTCACTGCTCTAAGAGAAGACTAATTTAGAAAGTCTCCTTCATGGGCTGTAGCTTGCCTTACTCAGTCTTTATCAATCCCTCTGCTGCTGGAAAGTGCCACAGCCTGGGCCAGGACCCAGTGGGCCGCAGGTGTGAGCTCCTGGTGTTCTTCTGGGATTTTAGTCCATATCAGCTTTGAACAGTTTCAGAAAAAAAGAAAAAAAAACACAGTCCAGAGAACTTCTTTGCTAGCCAAAAACTAAGAGAAAGCAAAGAAGAACTCTCTGCTGCACCACAGACAACACAGGCTGTGTGTGAAGGAAAGCTAAACACTCTTATCTTTATGTTTTGAAAACAACCACCTCAGACATTCTACTGCTTCTCCTTCTCCCCCCTTCACTTTCAGATCCAGTTTTAAATGTGCAAAACTTATTTCTGGGATAAATAGACGAATGGTTATACAATTTATTATTAACCCAGAACACCTGATTTTCCAGATTGAAAAGTCATTCCAGATTGAAAAGTATTTATTGGTGTGATGTTTTTGATATTACCTTGATTTTACATTGCCTCCTTTTAGGATATTTCAGTCTAGCAACCCTCTATGCACAGGCTATGTCACATTGACACAGGCTTTGCTCTGCATCCAACATTTTATTAATTCAATTTCTTTATTTTTAAAATAAAGAGAGTTAGGCAAAACCCAAACAAAAAACAAACCCCTCAAAAAAAAGTCTGGTGGAAAGAACAGCAGGCTATGAGAGCATATTTTATTATTTAGCCATCACTTTTGCCTTTGTTTTTAGGTGTCTATAAGGAGCACTGAGGTGGAAGTTGGTATTGAGTAAAAGCAGACAATATGCAAGAAGTACAGGTACTGATCCATAGTGAGAATGGTGTAAAATCATGTTGCCATTCTAAATCTGGTCTGATTACAGAAAAAAGTAACCTTTCAGGCACATTTTACTTTTCACGTTCTCGTGTGGAGGTCTTGAGAAGTGCATATTAACTCCTTTGCCTCCACAGCCATCTACTGCGCCAAGGCAGCTATTTTTAGAAGAGTAAATAGAACTCTTATGCATTTTCCATCTTGCTTTCAACACTGTAGACTTATGACCTGCCATCATTAAAGCACATACCTTGCATCTTCTTTTAAAAGGTCACTGTACTTTGGTCCAGAAGAATGGATATTGAAAGGATTAGAATTATCATCTATTTCAAGAGCTTCAGCAAGGCGCCTAAAATTGAAGGTAGGAGGAAAAAACCCCAAAATATAACAAACACATAAGCAGATAACAGAATAAAACAGAAACAACCCAATCCCTCACGTCATCAAAGAATACTTACATGTTATTAATACAAAATATAAGGCCTGTACACTTGAAACACTCATTTAGAACTAGAATATTCTAGCAAGAGCACTCAATATAGATCTTTATAACAGAACCTATTTTCACATTTATCTGTTCTCTAGGTCATACAGAAAAAGGTTTGTTCTCCACATAGCATTAACTTTGCAAACCTATATTATTTCTGCTAAAAAAAAAAGTAAAGTTAATTTCCCACCTGTTCCTCTGAAGAGCTAAGCATTCTTCGTCACATTGCAACCTGAATTATGAAAGAAAAACAGAATTAGAATTATTGCTACTACTTGTAATTTTCAAGCTGTAGCTTGTTTGCATCATATTATCACAGTCCCAAGAAGTAACAAGAGTGTGTGAGAATATTTTATTGTATTAAAAGAGAGTGAGCTAAAATAAAAAAGCAACAATCAAAGATCTTTGGAGCACCCAATCTCTTCTCTAGGTCTTAAGAGAAGCAGCAATTACCAAAATTGTATAGGAACTGAGAAAAAAGTTTCTAAACTAGATGCTATAATGGTAAATTTTATCATTTGAGAGAAGAATGAAGTTGACAGGAGCATTGAGGGGATGCTAAGAAGGACAGGAAATCACCAATGGAAGAAGTCACTCCTATGAATCAGAAAAAATTATCAGTCAGGAAAAAGAGGAAAGTCAGACATGTCTGTGAAGGATTACGATGAACCATAAACATCAATATTTCAACTGAATCTAATTTCTAGTGTCAGCAGAGTTATGAATTTCTTTTTTCTGTCTCATCTTTGAAAGATATTTCATAATCTTATTTCAGGGATTAACATGTTGGAGGAGAATCAGGAGTTCAGCAGCAAACAAACTTCTTGCCCCAGACTGGCTAACTCAAATAATTTTCTTGATAATAAACATAAAAACATAACATTTCCTTACATAAACAAAACAAACCAACCAACCAAACAAACAAACAAAAAACCAACAAAAAAAAACCAAAAAAACCCCCCCAAAAAAATCTCCAGAAACCCCAGAACTAGAAGGGAAAATGTTTTTTTTTTTTTTTTCTTTTAATTTCAGTTTATTCAGTGGCATGTATTATCTTTGGAGACTAACAGTTCCAGGATCCAGAACTTTGGATAGCTTTCTTGAAGGAAAAAAAAGAAAGCTAATGTACTTGCACTCTTAAGATCAACCTGGTATTGTTTAAAGTAATTTACTTGAAGAATTATTTTCTCCTCCACTAAAAGAGGAATCTAGCCAATTTAGAGAAGCTACTCTAGGTCTGCTCAAATTTGTAAAAAAAATCCCAAGTTCTAATAAGAAATCTACATTCAAGTATAAAATGTCTACAGACAGGACAGGAGAGTGAAACAAAGAAAGAAAATCCCTGCAGCTAGCAGAAAATATTTTGTTACTGTGAATGTATGAAGCAGATTTGTACATTACCTTGAAAATACTGGATAGTTTGACAATAAACTAGACATTTCAGACTAAATATTTTTGTTTTCATCACCATCTCTTTTTCCCCTGAGCCAATATTCAGTAGACAAAAAGAGAGAAGGGAGTATACTTCCTCTGACAGTCCTTGAATAAAGACTACCTACTACAGTTTAGGTATCATATTAGGAAAGACGTGTACAAAGAAAAATCATGTCTGGTAATTTCAACTGTTCAAGGAAAGGGCAGCATCTGTCCACAGAGAAAGATTTGTGTTAGTGACTACAACACAACAGCAAAAGTTCTTAAGTATGCTGGCACTAGCTATTGATACACAAAGTCATGAAGCAACTACATGGGAAATGCCATTATTTTGACTTTACACAATATAAAGAAACATTAGATTTTAACACACATAATAGACTGAATAAAATTCAATATAAAAAAAGAAGACATGGTAATAGAAATAAACTAAAATAAGGGACTTCAAAGGCAAAGACTTTAGTAAGTCAAGTTTCTGACGGATGTTAGAGAAAGTTGACAACTTCATAAAGAAATTACACCAAAAGTAAAACTGTTTCAACCCTGAGGAACATCAGGAAAACTTATTGCACAGAATTAACATCAGATTTGTGTTTCCAGCCAGGGTGACAACACCAAAGCACCAATTGAACTGAAATACAAACGTGAAAAATTCTAAAACAAGAAATACAAAAATATTGTAAATAGTAAGACAATGACTAGGAGAAAATATGGCCTATCAGTAGTTCAGAAAGGAACACTGGACTGCTGAAACAGAAGATAAAAGCCTATTGTCCTGTCTAGAAATCTGAATAAAATCCAGAGGAACACCAATGAGCTGGCCAAGCAGAAAAAAACTCTGAAACCACAGCTGTATTGTTCCACACTTAATTATAACAACCAACCATACACTGTTAGAAAGCAAAACCATGAACCACCACGAAACTGCAAAACACTGTTTTAGCAGTATTGCTGAAGTAGAGTCAGGCTGCATAGGAAGACTGTAAGTCTTCCTATTACAGCTGGCACTTTTATCACCATATTAATGTATTTTGCATGTCACCTATGCTTCAGGTACACACAAAGGCTTCAAATATGTTACTACATTTATATCCTTACCTGGCCTGTTTCATTTCTTTTTTTGTAATAAGCCTACTGATTTCCACTGAATCCCCAAGCTGTAGATCGGTTAGCTTAGTTGCTATAGATATAGCAGCTATTCTGAAAAAGAGAGTGGTAGATTTCATTTGAGGCAACACATAAAAGGTGCAGATTTAACCTCTATGTGGAAGAAGCAAAACAGACTGATTTTTTTCTCATTAGATTACAGAATGGAATTTAGTTCTACATCACCAAGTTTTAGCAGTCTAATCTAGTTATGTAAATCAAAAGTTTACTCTCATCTCCCTCAACTAGGGGTAACACTAACAAATTATGCAAGACAAATAGTCTTTCTCCTCATATGCTAATTATTCAAACTACAGCTGGCCATACAGCTTTAACTATCATTTTATCTGATTCTTTCTTAACTGTGTGCAACTAAAATCTGTAAAGTGAATTTATAAAGTACTTAGAAATTTGCTTGGAAAATATGGTTAATACAATCCAAAAGAAAAGGACAAAATGCCTACTGAGATCATTACTATTCTCTTTACAAAGATTCTTCCTTAATTCCCTTAAATAACAAGTCTTTCCAGTCTCTGCTGCTTGCAAAATTTGTATAACAAAAATACACAGGATTTTTAAATGGAAATACCACATAACTTTCAAACAAGCCCCTAAGAAAAGAAACATTGTATCCTATTGAACTATATTTTATGTTCTCTTCAGCTAAAAAGGATATGTATATTTATGTTTTTTATCACATTAAAAGAACCAGCCACCTATCAGGAAGGACACTAATCATACTACATAAAACAAAGAAATCACTGAGAGGCACTTCATATGAATCAGCTGATGCCAAAGTCTAGGTAATGGGACATTAGGTTATATAACATCATAATTTGTGTCATATGTGCAGATATAGAAGCACAGATATTTCCTGTTCCCTTGGGTATTCTTTCATCAACATTCACTGACAAAGCCCAAACTCTTCCATCATTTCTCTAGAACTTCTGAGAAAACTTGAATACTCTCCTAATTTGCTCAACTTTACTTTGTTGCAGATTTCTTTTGTTTATGGTTTTTGGTGTTGTTTTGGTTTGGTTCTAGGTAGGAAAAAAAGGCAAACTTATTTCCACAAAATCAGAATAATCTTTCAGGAACCTGAACTGCTGGAATTATCAAACTTAGCTGGCATGTTACTATTAGGAGTGTAAGAGCATATGAATACATTTAAACTGATAGAAACACTCTTACTATTAGGAGTCAAGAGTAATTTGTAAAAGCATATGAATACATTTTAAGTGATAGAAACACTCGCCTTAAACAGAACATTTCCTTCCCTTCCAGAAGTTTCTTTTCCCTCCTCTAGATTTGGGGTCTGATTAGAAAAATAAATACATATGTATTTATATATGTAAATGTACATACAGTCCTTACACATGCAAGGACTCTCACTGGCTTCAAAGAACCATTTTCCTCGCATGAATATTTTTGTAGTGCCTGAGCTATAAAAGAGCAGATAAATAACAGCCTTCCAAAATCTGGACTTATATGTTATCTTCTTATCATTAATGACAAGCATTTGTCAATTTAAACTGGTATTTCAAAGTTGAGGCAATCTTCTGATTTGTATTTCATAGTGATGAAAACACCAAAAATACCAAACTTCTGTACATCTATCTTGCATTCAACTTAGTACTGACTACAGTTTTCTTGATTGTTTCTAATTAGCCCATTTTTCTCCTTGTTTTCATTAGGTAATATGAAGTACCTAAGCTAAGCTATCTTCTGTCAGAACTTGAATATACACAGTGCTCAGCAGAAACCAAGCAGCATACCTTAAGCTGGGTTAGAATAAAAACAGGCCCTCAGATACCAGTTCTAAATAAAACCATCATTAAGAAGCTTTCTTTGTAAGACAGGAAGAATCTCAGACTTTGGTCACCTAACTATTAGGATACAGAGCAGAACTCCAATCACATACCAACTCTCTAGACTAACTTTGTTACTCCCTTTCAATCACAGCCTCAGAATAAGATTTTTAAAACAATTATTATTCCTCTTTTGCTCTATTAATTTAAAAAGTTCCAAAGCCCCATTTTTCTGCTTTTCCTTGTCCATTCCTTGCTCTCCTACAAGACAGAAAAATGAGTTTAGACACAGGATCTGGAGATTGCTGCAGTAAATAGAGTTGGGTAGGGCTCAGTTTGCATATTAAAACCCAAGATTTAGATGCCAAAGATCTCCTGCCTAAATTTAGCTATTTCAGAATTACTTGAAATTGCTCTTCAGCATCCCTCGTCTCTACTGACTAGGTTCCATCACACATGATTGGAAACCTGGACAGCAAGTCACACATGGACTGCAATCACCTACATTCAGGAGCCTGAAACTGGACTTGACAAATGTGTCTGTACCTAACTGCTCTGTGTGGATAGAACAGACTTCCACATAGGGGCTTTGACACACCACCATAGTTAGACTAACAAGAGTAAAAAAACCAAATGTATTCCAGCATAGCTGGTATGAAAGGTCAGGGAAATACCAGACTCCCCCCAAAACTACCATATATCAAAGTACAAAAAAAAAAGTGAAAAAGCTTGTGGACTAAATGTATTTAGTCAAGTTTGCAATTTAATCAAACTGTGAAGCAGTAATTCCAGTGAGGAAATGAAAGAATAATTACTGTACCAACCTTTGATATGTATTGGATGCTTCTGAGCAAATCAGACTCTCCCTTCTTCTTCCACATTCACACTGAAGATCAACCTGTCATATCACACAAGTGAGCAGCTTTTTAAAGTTTTGTCTTTTTATGGCCATGGAAGGGTGTGAAGGATATAAACTTATTCATTTTAGAAGTTCCATTTTAGTGGAATAATGGCTGACTAAAAGTGAGTAATAGTTTTATTTAAAAAAAACCCAGTATTTTAAGTTCACAGAAAAAAAGTCATGCTATCAATATACAAACATGTCAACTGTTACTGGCTGATAATTAAACCATACAATTCACCTGTGACTTTGCAGTGAACTTTCTTTGGGTACCTAACCTTTGCACAGCAGGATGTTGTCGGGCAGGGTGAAGAAGGATGACATGGAGCCATACATGGATGATTACAATATAGCCTTGGAATAATACATGGCTGTTTACAGTCCTCATCTATAAGACATTCTCCCTTATGACAGATTCTTTTACATTTGTGCATTCCACATTTTAACATTTGATTGCAGCGAAGTCCACAAGAAATGTCAGTGAGATGACAAGGAATATTACTTCGCAGCTGAAAGATGAAAGGAAGAAGACAACTAACAGTAAAAATTATCTCTGGAAATCTCAAAGTGCTTTTACTGTTCACACCGTCATTTGGAACTGTCCACATAAGAATCTTAATACTAAAAGATCTTAGGTCAAAGAATGAGTTTTGTTTTATACTATAGTCCAATACAGCAGTTGGTTTGAATGCATATGGAATAAAAGACACACCTCTGATTTAATCACAGTGAACTCCAACTCCAGGAACATACGTCATTTCAAAGAAGACACAAAAATCTAAGTCTACAGACCTAAAAAATTGTTTAGTATTCAAAAACAGTAATTGTCAGACTTACTTCATGCTTGCCCATACACCATTTCTGAGTGAGATAGGTACAGGGGGGACATTTCTCCTCACTGTGACATGTATGGTACACTGCAGTCACAGAAACATAAAAGTTGTAACAGTTTTATTAGCATTCTTCACTTGAATGTATTAATGGAGTCAGTAAAGACTATTAAACATGAGTGTGCATTTCAAAATGACACCATTTCCGGGAAAGATGATGCATCTTAAAAGAATAATGTATTCTTTAAAAATTATGATGCCAAGTGTTTAGGGAAATATCCTCCATACACTCTAAATTAAATAGCAGTTAATTTTCTAACTTTTGAGTAGGATTATACTCTCAGGCAAAATTTGTCAGAAACCGTTGGACCCATGCTATTTATTTTGTGATCAGCCAACGTAATTCCAAGGAACACAGAAACAAACAGTTCCCTAGATAATCCTACGGTTTCAACAGAGCACTTGATCTTTGGAATACAGCATTTAATGTGTTACAACTAGTAAGAAAAAAAATGCCAGTGCTTTTACCAGTGAGAAGTACCACTAGGAGTATTCATTACAAGTTTTTAGCTGGTTGGCTTTTAAGTATACACCCTTGGATATATATTTTCAAATAGACCTATGTACACTTTTCTACATTTTCATTAAAAGAACCCAAAATTTTTAAAAAAACCAAACAGCCACAAAACAAAACCAACTTAACAAAAAAGCCAAACAAACAACAATACAAAGCTCCAGAAAACCCTAATCAAAAGTGAATGGCTTGACTTACCTGGATGATCACAGTCATGTGGCCTGGTGCATGTTTTTTTACACTCTGGTGGCTGAGTGCCACAGGGAACAGGGGGGTAAATCACAGATTCACCACAATAACAAGTTAACTCGTCAAAACCTGAAAAAAAAAAAAAAATCAAATATATCGTAATGGGTACATCTATTTAAACGTTTCCTCTATGAGAAATCTTTACATGGCATGCAGATGTTTTACTCCAGCTTTTTTTTTTTAAACTTTACACACTAATATTTGAAATTAGTGAAATTATTAGCTTTTGTTGCTCCTACAAGAAAACTGGACTGTGATGACTTGGTTAGGAATTATGCTTTGCTTTCAGAGTGGTTCTCTCACATCAGTATTTTGAACCAGAGCAAGCAAAATACTTGTGTCAAGTTGAAAGCTTTGCTGTTCTACCTTTGACTTTGAAAAGGGGAGGTATGTCTTGAACTCCCTTCTTAGAAGGCCCATCATCGAAATGTGTTCCAAATTTCCTGGCTTTTTCAGATGAGGGTTTAGATTTTGTCATTTTGGCAAGCCCTGAATAATACTATAAAGATTACAAAGAAAATTACCAAAAGACAGCAAGTCTCTATGGTATTTATTATTACATGGATCCTCATAAGAATTTTAGAAACCTGTCCAAATACTTCAAACCCAACTTTGTATGTTCTGGAAGTTGTCTCAAACATTTTATTCTGAGTTTTTTTATCTTCCATGTTTGGGAAACAAGTTTTAAACTCTTACAAGATCCAAATCTCAGTGATAAACAAAATAAGTACTTAAATACTTATAAGTATATAACATACACTTAATAGAAGTACATACATACATACTTACATACAATGAAACCACTGCACAGAAATTAATATAATTCACTGGTTTTTTTAGTATATAAAAAACCTGGCAGACTGACTGGAATGCAAATAGTTTAAACAGATAAATGCTTAAAACACCAAAACACTAAGAAACATTTGACATTATACAGAAGACAATCTGAGAACAAAAAGAGAATATGATTTGTCTATAAACAAAGAGGTAGTGCATCAGGGAAAACAACAGACAATGGTGGAGGAGGTAAAAGAATAATGGGGCAACAAAAATACAAACCAGCAATTCTAACCTGAAGACAAGATGAATGTGTTAAGGAAGCTTCTGAATTTAGCAAGTTCTCTAACTCTGGAATCACAGGATTCTTCCTTCCTAGTTTACCAAAGCGAAACATGTTGAACTCTAAACACCCCAATGTTCCTATGGTCCCACTTCTAATAGATACTGATAGCCACTAGATCAATATGCAGGTCCAGCCTAGGGCAGGACTGAACACACATTCCAGAGAGATGAGACACAATACATATATTGCAATAACATGACCAAATACATAGACTAACACAAAGCCACCTGAATAACAAGATTCAAGTAAAGACAAATACCAACAGCTAAGTCCTCTTCCTTCTCAGCTCATCAGGACTGAAGCTTATTAGTGAAGACACACACACACACACACACACACACACACACACACACACACACACATATATACACAATTCATTCCAAATTCACATGCACACCACATTCATTAATCTGAAATACCAGCACAGGCTCTGTCTAATATTCATGTCTGGACAGACTGTTTTCCCAGGTACTGGCTGAAACCTTGGGTATTTCCAGAGGCAAATCTCCTCCTACTAGCTATTCAATCCAGCTTTGAAGCAAGCTTGTTAGAAAATTGCCCACAAACCCTCATCCTTCCACATGCTGCCACCCAGATCAAGGCGTCCTACTAATATATGAGCTCATTATCCAGCTGTTTACACACAGCATACATCAATCTGGTCTCTCAGTTGCTAGCATAAAGACTATGTGTTCCCATGATGTGCAGCCAAGCCTCCAGGTGCTGGCACTCAATAACTCTCACACACTGAACAGAGAGTGAGACTATACTGAAAGATATTAAATCTTAACTATAACAGGATAGACAGTGGACATGAGGTGAACAGAGCTCTATCAGATAAGCTGACCAACAACTTCATTTGTGCAAATGGTGCATTTTTATTTTACCTTCACTCTATTTGTCCATGCATCCACCTTGATTCTTCCTGAATAATATAACAAAATACATTTCTCCCCATTAAAGTGACTTGGCTGATCCTCACTGCATTTGCCAAAGCCCTATACCCACCAAAGCTGCTCTATGACTCCCTTTCACAGACAGGGGAAAGAGAATATAATGACTTGAGGAAAGGACTTGAGGGAAAGTCACTCTCAACTACCACCATGGGCAAAACACATTCTCAGTTTGGGAATACTGACCGAGTTTATTTCTAAAAAACCAGAGCAGGATACTGAGAAGTAAAATACATCTTAGAAACACCTTTCCCCCACCCCTCCCTCCTTCCCAGGCTCTATCTCCTGCCCCCTAGTGGCACAGGGGTTGGGGAATGGGAAAGTTAATTGTCCTTGTTTCTGCTCAGGGAAAAGAGTCCTTCCCTGCTCCAGAGTTGGGTCCCTCACAGGGGGAGCTCTCCATGGACTTCTTCAACATGAGTCCATCCTGCATGCAACAGTTCTCCACAAACTGCTCCGGTGTAGGTCACTGTTCCAAAGGGTGCAGTCCTTCAGGCATGAAGCCTGCTCCATTGTAGACCTAGAGAGTCACAGGTCCTACCAGGAAACCTGCTCTAGTGCAAGTTCCTCTCTCCACAGGTCTGCAGATCCCTGCCAGGAGTTTGTTCTAGCAAAGGACTCCCACCAGTTCACAACATCTTTCAGGCATTCACCTGCTCCAACCTGCTCTGTGAGTTGAAGGTGCATCTCTGTATCTCTGTTGACCTCCATGGGCTGCAAGGGCACAGTTGCTTCACCAAGGTGTTCACCAACAGTTCCTCTGCTTCTGCACCTCAGCACCTCCACCCCCTCCTTTTTCACTGATCTCAAGTGTCTGCATAGTTGCCTCCTCACCTCTCTGGCTGCAATTACATCTGTTCAATAACCTTCTTTTTACTTCCTAAATACGTTATCACAGAGGTGTTACTGTTATTCCTGATTGGCTCGACCTTGGCCAGTGGTGGACTAATCTTAGAATCAGCTGGTATTGACTCTGCTGGACATGGGGGGAAGCTTCTAGCAGCTTCACACAGAAGCTAATTCTGTAGCCCCTTGCTTCTAAAACCCAGTACAACCACTGGCCTCTAATCAGCTACATCTGTACCCAAATCTGCTATTTCTGCTACTATTAGTGTGGTTATACCAGCATCACTCAACTACCAGAGTTCTCTTTGCCTTGAAAAATTCCACTTGAAATAAGGTTCCCTATACCTCACTCCTCCAATTTCTTCTGAAGCTCAGACATCTCTCACCCATATGGGTGAGGAACAGATGTGAAATTTCCTATCTGAAATGGTTTTTTCAGCTTTTCAATATTTTTTGTTATGTTCAGAAATTTCTCAAGTCTGGTGATTTTTATGATATGTTCCATCAATTCAATCTCAGGCCAGATCCTACTCATTTCCCCATGTAATTTGAAGTACAGCTGTTAGTAAAAAGAACTGCAACTTTTGTCTAAGAAGAACAAATTACAATAAATTACAGCAAATAAGAATGCTATGGAGAAAAATTGTTATGGGACGGAAGTAAAAAGCAAAAGTAGAAAATATTCAGAATGTCCATGGACTTCCTGTGGAAAGGAAGCACGGGAAAAAGTAGTGCTTTTCTGTCCCTCACTACAGGTCTTGAAACAACCTATAATACTCTTTGCTTCAAAGCTACAAATCCTCCTTAGTCCAGGAAGATGAAAGACTAGACACCAAGGTCTTTCGAAGACCTGAGTGTTAAGACAGCTACACTAATTGCTTGCTATTGATGAGAAATGGTCAGTGAAGAATTTTATAATAAGAAGTCCTTTACTTGCACTAATCAGGATATGGGGACAGAGTGCAGAGAGGTCTGATCCAAAGGGCAGAAATACAGTATCTGAAAACTTTTTTTTTTTAATGTTCTGTCACTAATGTGGACATTATTTATTTTCCCTAAGAGATGCATTCCTGTCTTGAAGTATACTGTGTATGCATAAAAAGATCCTGGCACAGAAGGAGACGACAATTAATAGTACTGAGGAGATTACACTGGAAAAGTAAAGTGGCTGGGAAGCACACAGAAGTGTAGATGCACTCTAGTATTGCATCTTGATGTCAGTCCTTACCATTCCTAGCAAAAACAGTACAGGAGATGAAAGCAGGGGAAAGAAATCCAATCTAATGAGGAGGCAAATGACTTACATCTGATTATACCATGGCTGATATAAACCAACTGCAAAATACTTGATAGACAGATGAATCAGAGGCAGAAATGGCTTTCTGAGTGCTGAGAAGGACTCACCATCAACTACAGGGTCAGAATCATATAGAATCATACAACGTTATGCCTCTGAAATCTCAACAAGCAGCATCCAGAGAAAGCAGGTTAGATACTGCTTAGCTGATTTACTCTAGACAGCTTCAGAAATTTCAGGGACACAGAGGTTTAAGCCAAATTACCATAATAATCTGGTTCCTGAAGAAGGTAATTGCTTTTCCTGTAATCAGAAAAAATTCAGCAGGGAAGATTGGTTTCTAGATTGTATCACATTCAACAGTAGAGCAATTTACAGTGGATGCATCCCATTTAACAATGGAGGTAATCCTTAGGTCTCCTTTAATTTGAGAATGAAATACAATCCTCAAAAATATTGCAACAATGTGGAGAAATTTATTTACCTTAAGTATTAAACACATAGAATTCAGTGAAGAAAAACAACTGCTCAGAAAAATCTGTGCATTCTGACTTGACTAGACCAGAAGTTACTAACAGACCTCTGAGACATTACTATTTTGCTTTGTCAAGAGAAATGTCTGGATACAGAAATACTTATTCTTCTGATGAGAGATGCAATCAACATGCACTTCATATTCACAAGCTATTAAGACAGACTACAATGCTGTTTTGAAGCACAGAAGCTTCAGAGGCTCTAGCACTTTCCCTTTTCAACTATGTTTCCACGAAAAGTTTTTCTCCATAAAATGGAGGTCTTTGACTATGTCCATGTGCATATAATATCAGAGAGACACATGTACTACTGTAGCTAAGCCACTCTGAGCTGTAAACAGCATCCTTACAGCCTATATCGCTTGTCTTTCTCCTTTTCACCAGTGTGACACAGATCACATTAACTAGTCAGTCAGACAAAGATATTAATGTATTTCTAGAATAAATAAATAAATAACATTTTTGCACATAACTCACTTGTTTGCCAGCATGTTTGACAATTGCCCCGATGGCAGGGTTCTTCACATCTATGAAGCCCACAGTTGAGCTTACGACCACAAACCAAAGAGCACTTATGTTCTGTGTCCTAAGAGATGGCAAAAAAGAAAAAGCAGAATAGAACTATATTGAACTATAAACCCTATTGTTTTTTTTTTCTCTTTGAGGTCCCAATCTACATCTAATAATGGACTGACAAAACTGTATAGTGAAAAAAATAGCTTAAGACTCCTGTTACAGACACAGCTACAAGATTTATGCTTCTTCTATTAATATGCTCTCCCTCTCCATTATCCCCTGGAATCACTGAATTAACAAAAAAGCACCTTTACACTGATTTAACTGCATTTAGGCTGAAATGTGGTTTTACATTTATGATACCTATAAAATAAAACTTGCAAAATAAATGCACACACACAAACTTTTTGAGTGTGACCAACACAGCAAATAGAGAATGAAGATGCACAAAAATTGAAAGATACAAAAGAAAAAAAAGACTGTTAATATCACAACCAAAATCAATCACACATCACATCAAACAATTGTAAAAACCACAGGTACACTTACCACACAGCAAACTTCATTACACTTGTGTCGTCCACATGATCTCTTCTTGTTGCATCGCTTGTCACACATGAATGTAATAGCAGCTATTAAAAATAAAAAAAAAAAGCCCCCCAGTGTCCTAACTTTTAGGTCTTTGCATATGCAAAGAGAATAAAACCTGCAATCAGTATTGTGCTAAGGCTGTTGCTGGCCATGGTCTAGAAGAGACTAACATAGGGTAAGCCAGCACACTTCTAAATTAGTTGCTATCCCTTACAATAATCCCCATGTGGGCACTTGCATTTCTTTGAAGAAACCCTTATTCAAAAGGATTTTGGAAAGCAGATAATACGTTAAGCTGATTTATTGTCCCTTAAACTTCACACCATAAACTCCACACAATAGAACAAAGAGACCAGGATATTCTAATACACTGAAGTACCACAAACATCCAATTTAAGACTGCTTAAATTGGTGCGGCAGTAAAAGTCAGCTAAAAGCAACTACTGCTATATGGTCATGAAACTACTGCTAGCAAAAAACATCCTTATTACCATATGCAGCTAACAAAAGGGAATCACTTCTGGATTCCAAAAGAGCAGTCTTCATAGAAAAAAAGCTCAATTTAGAAAATATGCATATTACTTCCCTATATATCTTGTAAATAAATACCTCACTAGACAGGGGTCAATCAAGTAAAGATTTCCCTGAGGGGAACTTTGAGATGTTACATCCAGAATACCAAGAAGCATCAAATGGGAATTCTCTGCCATGGTCAGATGCAAAGACCAGCTGCAAAGATCAGCACCACATAATGCGAAACAGAATCAAAGCTTGTATTTCCCCAGAAACACAAGCTAGATCACAGCAAATCTTATTACACTGAATCTGAGCGGTGCAAGTTGACCAAAAGTTATACAGGATGATGGGAAGTAGGAGGGGAATGGCAACCTATTGAATATGGCACATGATGTAAGAAATTGTCCAAAATAAAACAGACATTGTCTGAAATATTTGAAATGAAATGTGAAGAAATCTTTCCTTATGTAAAAGATGAATGAAAACTAAAGATATTTATTTCAAACATTTTCTCAAATATAGCAGCATGGCCAGTAGCACAAACAAGCAGCAGAAATAACCAACTTGGCACAGAAGTATGGATAAAAGATGCAGTAGAGATCAGCTATTTACCAACTTTGTCAATCAAACCCCAAATTACTACGAGCTGTGATAATTTTTAAACAATTTTACATTACATAGGTATGATAAACTTGTACCTTTATTTTTGAGAAGAGTACATGGGATTTCCTAGGAAATAAACAGGAAGCCATTAGATTGAAACATTAAATAACTGAAACATACTTATCTAGAAAACACTTGGTCACACAAAAAAAGAAGCACACTCAGTTTCCATGTGTATAACACATCTACACACAAAAGTGAAAAAAAAAGGAAAAAATATCTTCAAATCTTTTAACACAATATTTGTTCCTTAAAGATTCAATACCAATTTTTTAAAAAGTTGTTTTATATTCTCCATTTAATTCAGTAGAATTAAGTGTCACTGTAAACTGAGAGAATCAGGCTTGTCCCAAGAAACCAGAAATCTGCATATTGGAAACCAAGAGATCTCTCCCAGAGAACACTGACAAGAGTGCATAAATTTGTGCTTTGACCAGCTGTCCCAAAAACACGAGCCTGACAGAAAAAAGGAAGAAGCCAAATGTCACAATCAACAAAGTTATACCTAAAGATCTCAACATGAAAATAAAATATCGTGGATGAAAATAAAGTTGTTGACATTTGAACAATTCACCACAACTTTATATTCTAAGCTGTCATTTCTGTGTATCACATTTTTCATAATTGATTTAAATTATCACTGTAGTTCAGTCTTTTTTAAAGAAGCATCTTTTTGGTGTGGGAGAAGCTTCATAAACTAAATCAAAAACCCCACTACTTTATTTCAGAATTCAAAATTTAATCTAAAGTCTTCTACCCCATAACTACCTTCAGCAAACTTGCAGGAGAAAACTGTTCCAACCCCATGCAAGCTCTCAGTCATTTCTATTTATCTACAGACTTATATATTCAGAAGCCACCTCTACTTGCAGATGATACATAACAGGTCAGAAAAGTTATCAAAGCTTCTGTGATAGAGCCAAAAATTTCAAAGCTATGATTACAGAAATTAGCGTAGTTAAAAAATATAATAATTACTAAATAACAATAGCTAAGGATCTGCAGGATCACTCTATAAATGTACAAAGAAGAGGAATCAATAACAACACGCTCTCTAGAAAAACTTCTACAAAAAAAAACCTGTAAGCTATTACTATAAAATTTTAATTAGGGTGCCTTTCTTCTCTCAGTTTACTCTTGGAAAGACTACCAATTCCCTATGTTACAAAAATACTCCAGAATAATATAGGATTTTGCAGAATGTTTACACTAATAGAACTCTGTTCAAACTCTGCCAAAATATCTTAAAAATTGCCTTCATAGTAAAAAGCATGTTACCACTTCACAGTATAAACTAGATACAGTTTATATCTAGTCTATCAGTTGTCTATCAGTTAGTATGCAACATAGGAGCACAGCACTTCTTTATGCTGCTTCAGCTCCTTTTTCTCCACAGCTTTAAAAAAGCAGCAAAGATTACCTGTTACTATGGTTACACACTCACCTTTTTTTTGAAGCCACACCTACAATAAATATTTGATGTGTGAGAACATGGTCTACAGTCTCCTTCATGGCAAAGGCTTTCACATGTATGAATGAACTCTAGCAAAATGAAAACACAAATATTAAGAATAAAAAAAACTCTATGACCCAGAACTTCATATTTATTAGGAGCATCACTGGTCAATGATACTAAGATTATGCACAGCTGGGTTTTATTTCCTTATTTTGATGCATTATTATGAACACACAGCCAGACTGCAAGCTCTGTAGTGGTTTTTGCACTCATTTTGGTTAAAACTCAAAATTGCTAATAAAATACTTATTTATCAAAATTAAACATTTAAAGACCACTTTTTGTTTTGTTTTTGTAACTATTGATATCAAAGGGTTAATCTAACAACAAAACCTGTGTACTCAAAGAAACTGGTTTGTCCTGCTTCCAGAGCAAGGACAGAGGGAAGATAAAGGGACTGGGGGAGTGAGTACATCTGGTTTAGGAATACAACCACAGCCAAACTAAGACCATAAAAAGACTGAGCCAGGAGGTGTTTTACCGTAATGAGCAATTATAATAGGTATGAGATTTCTGTGAATTGTGAGGCATATGTATGTAATTAAGATATATAAGCAATGCACTGCAGAGAATCAGAACATATACTAGGAGAAGCTATCCCCCCTGCAGATGGTGCAGCAATAAAGAATGCCTGCTTCTTAATGCTGCGTTGGTGTTAAAGAGTTCTGTTCACCTGACTTTCGGTGACACTATGAGATACTTTGAATACTCTCATACAGAAATTTCTAATTACCATAGCTACCACAAGAAAGAGGTTTGCCACATGTTTTTCCACACGATGGGATAGGATCTGTGCAAATTTTACGTTCAACACATCCTAGTTCCAGTAACTTGCTGAGAGGAGTCTGACCACAGGGACAACGATATACAACTTGTGGAAGTCGTGGACAGAGTTGACAAGGCTGAGGATGGCATATTTGCCTGCAGTAGTGCCTCCCACAATTTAATTTTCTGGGAAAAAAATCAAATAAAAAAAATAGAAAACAAAAAGACAAATTAAATCGGGAATTATTTAAGAGTATCACAATAAGTCATTGTGAACAGAATGAACCTTTTCTTTGTAAAAGCCTAAGTTACAGTAATCTTACTTGCCACATATATTCTCACATGAGAAACTCCCAAAACCGTCAGAGAATTCTTCCTCTGATCCACACAATACTTCTTTAAAGTTGCTTCCACAGTAACACACTGAAAGAAAGCAATATTCCACAGGAAACAACACAAGAGAATATCAGTGATAAAACACCCCCAGGAACTATACAGAAGTAAAAAGTGAAAAATTGTTACCGTCAATTTTTAGAAGGACAAAGAAGTTGCTCCTCTTTAGATTTATTTCATCAATAAAAGGGTTTTGTTCTACACAAGTTGGAAAGCCAGCATTATTTGTTTTGATAAAGTGGTACTATGCACACAAAATATTTATTTATAAAAGTGGTATACATAACAAGTTAATTATTGCCTTAAAAGTTGAGAAAATTAACTTGTGATTTTCTGTATAAACTGTTCTATAAAGTAATTTATATACTGGCATACATACTCAGTCAACTTAATTTCCATTCAAGACTGCATTTAGAAAATTTTAACAGAAATCATGAGAAGCTTGTTGAAATGTGCTTTCCTATACCTTCTTCTATTTTCCTTCCATATACTGTCTAATTAATTCTTATAATTATAGCAAAAGATTCAGTAGGATCAGAGGACAATTCAGGTAAGAAAGCTGAACCCTTAACTAAAGCACAGTCTACAATGAGAGCCGACCACATTACTCAAGTGTTTTATTCAGCTGGTCTTGAAAACCCCAAGAAAATAGGTTTCCCTTATAGCTAGTTACAAGGAATATAAGCTCACTGTCTCCCATCCTTCACACATGCATAGCCCATCTCAGTCTTCTTAAATTACTTATTAGCTACAGAAAGGCCACTACTCAGCCCTCTCAAGCTAAGGAAGTCCAGTATCACCAGCCTGTCCTAATAAGTCACATGCTACAACAGCCTAATCATCATGTCAGTATTCCAGTAATAGATTTTGATCATGTTAAGTAAAAACTACCACTTGCCTCTTGGTACTAATCTGTTCCACTCCCTTGTTTTCACTGTATAGGGTGGATATCTGTAAAGCATTTCAGTACTTACCTTGCTGTACTGTTAACTGGCAAGGTGAACATTTTCCTGCATGGCACACTTGAGTACAGCTGTGCTTTCCACAGTTTAAAGTATTTCCACAAACATTAGAACAATTAATTTTTGCTGATTGGCCACAGCGAACTGAATGACTGTAAAGAAATGACACCATAGCCTGTCAGCTACCTTGACATCTACACAATATTTAATAAAAAGGGAAATACATTTTCAGTAAAATGCCAAAATCTTTAAAAGGCAGCATAACTTATTAATGAAAGATTTTAGGAGATAACACCCCTAGTTTTTCCCTTGCTTCCCCTTTTCCACCTCACTGAAGTAAAACACCTATCACAGCAGTTAGTCTACAGAATTTTTCCTGAAGAAAATGGGGAAAAATAACCCAAGGTAATACTAAAACTTGAACCTAATGTACGAATTCATGTATGCATTGTCAGAAAGGCAGATATTTCCAATACAGACATCTTTCTCAAGACTTAAACCTCCTAAATCCATTGAATACAATGAAGATAGGGATATGGGCCTAAACAGTGGGTCAGATGTTGTCCTAGGGTGACTCCCTAAACCAGAACAGATGTTTATGAAAATAACTGAGGTTTTAATTAAATTGTCAAAAAATGGGACAAAAATCAATTCTTCTATTTCTTTAACTCAGAAAAAAATGCTCATGCAATGGCTGTAAAATGTGTACTTGAAATAGTAATTTTAAAACATCCTGAAGTTGGTGATGCCACGCCATACACCCTGGATGCTTACAGAGTACATATGAAATGCTATTTTGAAGCAGGTTTTAAGTATCAAATGCACTATTACAAAAAATCACCAATCTGGTGAAGTAGCTAACATCTGGGAAAAAAAATGAACTTGTTGCATCTATTAAACTTTAAAATTAAAGAAGTCAGAAAAACAACAAAACAAACAAAACTCAAATAAAAAAACAAGCTCCCCCTGTACAATAAAAGGAAGTAATATTACTATGGAAGATAAAATTCAGTAATGTTATAAATGCATATTATAATATTGGCTTTTTACAATTATTAAATTGATGCTATATATAATGTTAAAGTAACTTTGCTATAAAGATAATAGTTTTTTTTCTGTTATTAACTAAACTTATACATAGTAGTGAAATAGCTGATAGAGACAGTTATACTTATGAACTGTCTGCTTGGTTGGGATAACTTCCAATGAACATATGATGAAGATCCCTGCTACTGATATGCCTACTATCAGCTCCTGTCGTCTGAAGAAAGTATGGATCAAACCACAAGCTGGAGGTGATAATGAGAATGGACTAAATCCACAGCCAAGAAATGTGCATGCTCGAAAAATGCAGAACCAATGAGGGGATATGCTAAACAACTCTGGGAACATGTAAACTACTTTGGAGAAAGTTTGAATATGCAGAACTGTTTATGAATATGCAACAGGCTGATGCAATTGAAAAGGTATATAAAAGACGTCCCCTAGATAGCAGGCGTGCTCTTGCCTGAATGCCAAGCATCAGTTAAAACTTTGTTTTATTGTCTTTGTCTCCTATTGTCTTTTATTAAACTTCTAAATTTTATTTTAACAGTGAATGTCATTTGTGGAAGAATTCTGGTCCTGATAGGGGCGATAGAGCTATATGGACTCCATTAATTCAGNTTAACAGTGAATGTCATTTGTGGAAGAATTCTGGTCCTGATAGGGGCGATAGAGCTATATGGACTCCATTA
>VWZN01006202.1:0-12459 GCA_013396955.1 Regulus satrapa
CTTAAAAAAAAAAAAAAGCTTTATAGAGGAAAACTAATAAAATTGACTCAACTACTCAACTACAAAATACCTGAATTAAATTGGTCAGTCACAGAAACTGGATTATAGTAACACAACCTAAATTTTTACATTTAAATGCCCATTCTTTCTCAATAATTTCCCCTGTTCTCACACTGAGATTTTCTAAGGCAAAAACCTTACATTTTTCTTTTCCTTCACAATATGGCTTGCAGGTTTCAAGTCAGTGAGCTGATGGATTATGTGAGAAAAAGCACTAGAATACTAACAGCATGCGATCAAAATTACATTTTCACTTTTGTTATTAAATTTCATTTTAACTGGACAGATTATTTATTATTTTTAAGTTTGGTAGCTGAAATAGTCTCTGAGGAGTAGGGATGACACGTTTTTGTTGGTTTTTTTTTTAGCTGACACTCACCCCTCTTGGGAAACAAATAGATACCTCACACTTATATTACACAAGTGATGAGAGACATGGTGCTCTATGATTCTTCATCTCCTGGCTTTTATCAGTTTCTCTCTAGGGATGCCTTAATCTTGGATTGATCTGATCATTGTTTTAGTACTCCACAACTTCTCTTCCTTGCAAACTCTTGGGGCTCACAGCAAACTTCTCTTCCACAAGGATCTGCTATTCCCCTTCTGGCAGGCTGCCTCTGATCCTCTCAGTGTAAAGCAACCTACATTTCCTTTCTTGGTCTATGCCTCATTCTCTCCATCCCATAGCCTAGCTAATGTCCAAAAAAAGGGACATTATGAAGCTGGGGAAAATGCACAAAGAGCTCTCTCCTGAAGAGTAACTCCTACAGAACACTGGGACCTTGCCACGGATACTGGGAGAAGTTCTTTAGACTTCCTATAGGAAAAGGGTTAGCAGTTTAATAAAATGTGACTACAAAAGAAAAGTTTAAGCTTTGCAAAAATACTTTGGCAGAAAGCTCATCCACTTAAATTGACTTGGTTTTCAAGTGCTGTCATTATCAGTATGATTTATTAATACTCTTTTTTCTTTACAGTGCTGTACAATGAGCTGTGTAGTGGATTTCTGTATTGATTGGTAAGATAATAGCAAGCAGAAAATTTTGGTTTAGAGAGAACAATAGGATTTCTGAAGCATGCAGAAAGCAGGTTGAAGGGAATTCTTAGCTCATCAGAACAAAAAAACTCAGCTGCTTCAAAAAATAATCTTCCAGATGTGGCCTGAGTGTTTGCTAATCCAATGAACAGGCAGTAAGCTGCAGTAAGCGAGGAATTCTGAAGAGCCTAAGCTGTGAGTACACTGTAATTCACAGGGACCTGTACAAAGCACATGGATGTAACACAGAGTGTGTAAGTACTCTCTGTGTCCTATATGTACAGAACTGAGACACAGTTGGAAGAAGCTCTCAGCAAGCTTCAGCCACATCATTCATAACTTTGTGAAATGCATCACTGGAACTGAGGTTTTATTAGTTCTGGTTATCCTGGCCAAAGTAGCACAGAGATATTAGAGGGACAACTGGAAATAAAACAACCTCCCACCCTCAAATCACACTCCTATATAGTGGGAAAAACATGTACAAAGATGACTTTCACAAACCCTTTCGCCTGGTGGGCCAGGAGGACCATCATTGCCTGAAGTGCCCTGGAAAGGAAGGACAGTACATTCAAGGACTTAGATTTATTTAAAAGAAAATTTTAGCCAATCTATACAGTGTGCTTGACAATTACCTTTGGACCTGGTTTACCAGTGGGACCTCTGGGACCTCTTGAGCCTCTTGGACCCTGTCAACACAGATGCACTTGATGATAAATACTGTATAATCTAATAAGAGTAATTCACAATACAGTGGAGGCAATTTTCAAAAGGAAGCTTCTGAATTGCAAATTAAAAGAACTTACTGTTGGTCCTCGCTGTCCTCTGGGGCCTGGTTTGCCATGCAATCCCTGGAAAGAAAAGTTCACAGAAATCATCTTAGCAGGTACTCTATTTGTGAGATAAAGTTGTTTTTTTTACTGAAGTGGAGGCAGAGAGCAACTCCCTTAAGTTTAAATGTTATTTTACCTTTGACTGTCTACTTTGCATTTCAATTTACAGAATCATGGCCCTTGATAAAATTGGTTATCTTTCTGAGTTCACTGGGACTTGTGGCTAAATGCACTGAATTTGCCTGAGAGTCAGATTCTGTCAGCAGCATTAGAACATTTTAAATGATATTAAAACAGTATTGAAGGTGGCAACGAGCAGAGTCCTTCTGCAGTCATCTGAAGGACTTGGCATCATGAAGAGCCTTAAAAACAAAGTTCCCAGGTTACCATGGACAGCTTGCACAGGTTAATAGAGAAAAGAAAGGGCAAGCCTCTCTTAATTTATAGCAGAAATGGGCACTGTAATACCTACCAAAATTATGCAAGTTGACAGAGATACAGAACTTGCCAGAATACCAATCTTAATTTTTTGCTTTAATATAATCTAATCATGCTCAATATTATTTTTTTTTTCTTTAGGTACTGCAATTGCTGTGCATTGTAATGCAAAGAATCTTAGAATTTAAGAAAGTACTCTTCAGGTAGAGAAAGGAACCTGATGGCAGGAACTTTCTCATTTTTGAGGTAAACAAACCAGCAACAAAAAAATCATCAGAGATATTTTAGCACAAAGCTTCCTTTTTATTTTCCTTTTTTAAAATTTCTTTTTCCCCACTACTGGCTTTATTTCACTTATCAGAATTAAATTTATGTGTTGTTTTTGAAATGCTACTCAGCCTGTGATCTTCTCAGACGGGGACTATCATTTCTAGTACCTGTATGTGTGGTAGCATAAAACGCCAATTAACAATAATATCTGATTGTCATTACAAAACCTGCAGTTAGTGATGATCAGCAGAAGATTTCAGTGTACCAGCTGTTTGATGGTATTACTTATGTGGTTAATACCCTAGGTGGACTTAAAGTTTTATGAAGGCCTGAAAACAGATCAATATGGTAAGATTTTCATAATTTTAAGCCTCCTGCTTGATCCTATCATTTAGCCTTTTTTTTTTGTTCAGTCTTCTGCCTTTATTAGCAGGTGCCTCATTTTTTCACAGCAAAGATGAACTGAGCATTGCTTTGTTGCTTGTGCCTGTACATAACAAAGCATCTTTATCTTAGATAATATAATACAAGAACAATTTAAACTGTACCTAAGTAATGCAAGTGCTCCTGGATTTCATTTATTTCATCTTAAAATAATGGATTTCTGCTTTAAGAATAATAATATATATTACCTGTTGACTTCATGTTACTATCAGCTGTGAATTCTGACTCATCTCTTAATTTCACTGTGTTTCTAACATACTCTGCTATATTCAACTGAGCTTTAGAGAAAACAGCACAGTGACCTTTTGTCTAATCTATTTTTAATTGTTATAGTTTGAAGAACATGCATAGCACATTTCCCCTCACCTGCTTCAAGCAAACAAAGCAGCAGAAGATGTAATTTTTCATTTTTTAAATATATATAATAGTACATGTTTTTCATCTTGCCTGGTGTATTTTGTCTTTTTGAAACTAAGTCTAAAAAAACCCCCTTGTGGCAAATCAGAATATTTATGAAATACAAGATGAATTTCCTTGAGGGTAAATTGCATGGTAGCAGGATAATTCATGAGATACAGGAAAATAGTTCTTGCCAACTCACTAGGCTGTACTGTCCAAAAACAACCCCAAACCCTTCAGCAAAGGTGATCTTTATTCTCTTTTTCAAATTACGTAACTATGGCAGTATGTACAGCAAGAAAGCGTCCAAGTTCTTATATATTTAGATTAATACCCTGAAGAACTACAAATAATGCCCCAGTATGTTTTTAATGTTATGTTTTACATAAATATAGAGGTTTTTCTTGAATGTGAAAAGCCTGGTTTTATTGTTCTTTACATAGTAACTTGTATCCTTAGGTTTCTGTCTTTCCCCCCAGCACTGAATTTGAAAGTTAATTAAGTGTTATGCAAGAATGAATTATCATACCCTTGCACCTTTCTCTCCATTGGCACCTGGAAATCCTGGGAAACCAGTTGAGCCCTATGTAAGAAATCAATGCAAATGTCAGAGGATATCAGGAGCCAACATTTAATAAACACACAAAGCACAATGCCAAAATCATATTTTACATGGTAACACGTACAACAATTTACATGTTAAACTTGCAACTGTGACAGCTGTAAATAAATTTATGAAAGCTTTAAATAAACTTACCATAATGCCACAAGTCCAGACAGCATTAAAAAAAAAAAGTCAATGCATAGAATGGACATTATTGGTCATCTTATTAGAAAATAAAATATTAATTAAATCTGTGCCTTTTTTAAAGTAGGAAAGTAATAATTAGTAACAGCCCACTTGAAATAACTGTATCATAAGGAAGACAAACAAACAAGGCTATGTTGCCTCACAGTAAGATAATTCTTTAAAAAAATAATTCCAAAACACAGTAAGGATTTGTCTCATCCTCTATTCACTTTACTGAGCTTTAAGTTGATTATTTCAAGTTCTTTATTCACTGTAAACCAACCAATGGACAATTTCATTTAACTGATCCATGGATCATACATAAGCAGAATGTAAGGGATTATCTGACTTGAAACTGCCCCCAGATCTATTCCTCCTTTTTTCCTCCCTGCTCCTTCTGCTAGCTGCCCAGTGTAACAGGAACATGACTGTTTTCTTCTTTGCTTCTGGAATGCAGGTTTGGTGGCACAGCAGACTTTTTACCTGCCAAGGTGTTATTTTTCAGAAGGAACTTGGGATTAAAGAGGTGATAATAATGATAAAATATACTTTTAACTGACTGGGAATGATAATGAAGGGAGTGTTTGGTTTGGTCAGCCACTAAAATTTACTAGCCAGAGTCCCTGCTGTCACAATGCATCTATGTCTGTGCAGCATTTTAGTGGCAAATAAAATGCATATACCAAAAAACCTAAAACTTCATTTCTTGGTGCTCTTTGAAATGAATTTTTAAAATTTATTTATTTTTCTCTTGTTCTTACTCCTGTTTTTCCTCTAATGAATCTTGTTTTACATAATTATTCCAATTATCCATAAAAGACTTAGGGGCAGTACAACTTCACTAACACAGATTCTAATGAAACCCTGACTGATCACAACTGGTGGCAGAAAAATAATATTTTTCTTCCTTCCCTTTCCTTTTATATTCCTTTACTTTCATTTCCTTTCTAACTTCTTAATTCTTCACTAGTTACAACTTTATATAAGAATAAAACTAAAAATTCTAATCTGTGAAGCCCAAGCATGGCTAGAAGAAAACCACACCAAATGCTGGGGCACTAGTAGTCATGACTTGGTTGTAAATATGTTACACGTACAGCAGTTTTTACAAATGTGCTAAACAAGAAGACTGGAATGGAGGAAAAAACCCAAACAATTCTTAGGAAAAAAACTTAATGAAAAGCAAGTAATTATCGACAAAAAGAATTATGTCAACTTTCTCAACAATACTGGGACAAGATTTCCTATTTGCTTTACATAGCTAATATATTTTTCTGCTGCTTTTTTTCTCACTCCCTCATGTTAATTTGAACTGGCCTGTGACTCAGTTTGTAAGAAGTCTCTAGTGAGTTATCTACTACAGCTGTCAGTCTTTCTTGGAAATTTACGCGACAAATTAGAAGAGAAATAGTGAACACAGCTTGAGAACTATGTTCAATTTTAATGTGATAAAAATTTAATGCAAGGAAATTCTTGATCAAGTCTTTGTTGAAAAAAATTCAATCAACTTTTATTTGAAATGTTTCATCATTTTTGTTCTTGGAACTGAATAATGTAAAACTCCTATCTTAGATTTTTCAAAAGACAATTCTAAAGGAGACCAATGAGATTGAAATCCCAGACATTCTGAGTTGAGAAACTGAAGCAAAAACCCCTGAGGGTTTCAAGGTGAATCGTTTTCATGAGTATTTTCCATAGATAATTTCAATATTTTTCACTAATGCAGTGTTCAATGAATAAGCATTCTACAGACAGTCCATTCACTTGACTGAAAAGTGTTGAAGTATAGAGCAGAGTCAGAAAACCACTTTGCTTTGCCAGTCAGGAAGTTGTGCTTCATCCAAAACCCCCCATAATTTCAAATTTGGAAATAAAACCAGATCCAAAGTAGAGCAGATTTAGGGATTTTACTGCAGGTTGATGGTTCAGATGTGTAGGAGGGGTAAGGGATTCTTTTACTTGTGATATTTACATAGATGGATTTTCTTTGAGAAGGGCTGAAGCTACAGTATCTCCCTAATGGTCTCTACACAGTCAAATGTCTGTGGAATTATGCTTTCATTCAATTTTTTATTTTTCTTTCTAATCTCAGAAAAGAGATCCTGAAGTTAAACATGCCCATTTCCTAAAGATGTGTTATGATGAACTTGATAGAAATTTGTTTCATAAAAATATTTTAAAGCAGAAGCCCTGTGTGGTTTTCTATTGCAATCCAAATAAGTAAAGTACCTGAAGGATAGATATAGGCACTTAAATTAACTAAGGATTGTATTTTATCATGTTTGTCTTAAAAGAAACTTAAAGGAAATAATGAGGAAAAATGTAAATTATATGTTCCAAAGAAATATGGTTCACACAAATGGAATCCCTGCACTACACTGAAAATTCCCATCACTTCAGCATTCATTTAGTCAGTATAGTGTCTATTCTCTTTCAAGGATATCAGCAATTCCTTCCTTTTCCAATTGTTTACTGCATGCCAGTCTGATGCTGGCTCAATACAACTCAAGAGAAGATGTTAAAGGGTGTTTTAATGGACTTATATTAAGAAGAGGAAAGATAGTACTTCATAAAGAGCTTGACCTAGGGGATCCCACATTGTAGATTTTACTTGAGAATATGATTATCAAAAAAGAAAATTAGAAAAATGGCTCTCTGATGTCCATACCCTGTTTCCCCAAACACGGAAACGAAATAAGTGACCAGTGTCAGTACTCAACATACAGATCATTTCCAGCTCACCTTTGGACCTTGTCTGCCTGGATATCCTGGCAGTCCAGGTACACCAAGCTTACCCTGCAATGAGAAGGCAGTGTTGAATTTTACTGTATACTCCTTAGTAGTTCAGCAAGCTTCTATACAAAATAATTTTTCCACCACATAGAGTGATAATACTCCATGGAATATAATATTCAATTAAATCAATTTATCATTTTTATAATTAATCACCTGTGGGCATAGTGTCCCAAACTTAAACAAAAATCCCATTCCAATTAATTAATCCAGAGAAATCAATACCTCAAAGGTTTTTTCCTTCCATAAAGTGCTGTGCACTTTTATGTGGTTGAGATAATTAAACAATAATCATTTTCTAAAAAATCAGGGTGTTAATAGGTTTAAATGAGAAGGAATTATTTTTAAGTTATACTGTGTGATGGCTGACAAATGGTGACTCAGAAATTATTAATATTAATTCACTCTTCAGCAGCTCCTTTATCCTCCTTCATGCCCGCTGTTTTATTTGCGTTGTGTTTTCCAGAGCTGGCATGCACTGTATGTAATTTGGGATAAGAATGGAGTTGCCTTATGTACTGATGGAGTTCAACAATGACTCTTTGTATATTAACAAGATAAGGATTCCCAATCCTTGATCGAATGGGAACTCCAGTTGTCTGCTGCAGTAGTGTCACAAAAAGATGTTGCAGATCTGAAGGCTTGTTTTTCAGTGAGGGAGGTGATGGGTTCCATCTATGTTATGAGGCAATGGCATGTTTATGTTCATTGCTGGCTACTGACCTTTTCCCCAGCTGGACCAGCAGCTCCTGGGTCCCCAGATGGACCCGCTCGACCTTTGGGACCTTCTGGGCCATCTTCTCCTCGTGGACCTGGCTGACCGATTTCTCCCTAAAATACATCCCCATATAAATGTGGAACAATGGCCTTCGTGCAGATATTGGAAAGATTACTTACAATTACTTGAAAATAAACTTTCAGTAAATCTAAGCAGAGAGTAGAATCATACAACAGTTGCATTGGAAGAAACCTTTAAAGGTCATCCAGGCTTCCTGCAGTGCACAGGGACATCTCCAAATAGATCAGGCTGCTGTAAGCCCTGTCCAGTTTCCTATTAGGAAAATATCACTACTTATGTTCATTATATAAATGCAAATACATAAAAATTAGGCAGTGAATATAACTTTCAGAGTGTTACAACCTAATTGTCTTGCTCGATGCTGCAATTGCAAACTGTATTCTTATTTTTCCTAAATTTCTGAAAAGGCATCCTAGCAGTCCATAGAAAGAAAATTGTCCTTATCTAAGTACTCATGGGGCTACCATCTTCCCAGTTATTTATGTATACAGACTACAGATACAGGCCAGAAGCCTCTTATGAAAAGCTTTTTTACAACCTCCACAACACTTCCAGTGAAAGGAACTAATTGCTCATTGGGCCAAATAAACAGCATTTTGGCAGAGATGTGCAAAATGCAGGGCTGCAATGGAAATATCTTTAGCCTGCATAGATAAATTTTCCTGAGGTAAATACTGGAGATCTTGGAATCTGGAAAAAGAGATTCCCTGGGAAGAAGCTCAGTGAAAAGTATATTCAGGTCCGACATTCTCTTTCTCTTTATGATTGTGCCATTTTTAATGACTAAGAACCACATCTCTGGATCTAATTTGTGCACACACAGGGACTAGAAATATTTTAAAATACTAGCCCTGATTTTGATTTTGGTTTTAAGAATATTTGTTCACTTCAGTGATTCTTCCAAAACAGGAGCATTTAAACTTTTAAGAATATATGGGCTATGAGTAAATGCTTACCCGGTCACCTTTAAGACCCATGTCACCCTTAAATCCTGGAAAACCATCTTCACCCTGGAAAAGGCAGAAATGCATGTAAAAACTCAGTAATATAGAGGAACTTTTTTTTCCCCTGAAAAAAAAGGTAAGAAAATAAATTCACAACAGCTTAACCTGTGTAGATAAAGTGGGAACTTCAGACACCAGAAAATCTAATCTGGCTACTACAGAAAACACAACAGTGCACTACACAAAATGAATTTTTAGCTTGGCAATTCTTAATAATAGTTGTTCAGAAATCTATTTAAAGGTAGAAGCAATGTCATTATTCTGTTTTAATATCAATTGTCTTGCAAATTGACTCCTTATTTATTGACTCCTGTTTTTATTAATAATTTTTTTTAATAGTCATCCATTCAATTAAATAAAAAAATGGGTGACAAATAAATCAGTGTTATTCTTTTGACAGCATAACTTCTCTCTTCACTAGTTTTTATTTTAATCTAGTACCTTAATAGAATCATGAAAGGAATAAAAATTTTGACTTCTTGTAACAGCTTAATAAATTGACATAAAACCCAAACACAATAATGCTTATAACTTAAAGAAAGAGTGATCTCTATACAGCAGTTTGATATTCAGCAATGCTCAGGCCTGCCTACTTTCATTGGCTGAAGTGAAAAAAAAAATTAGGAGAGAGTCTGACAATGTTCTCCACATTACTGGAAAAAAAACCCAAAAAACCAAAAAGAAGCAAAAGCGCTTTGTATTTAATCTTCATGTTCAACAAGAAGTTTGCTTTTTGTACTTCTGGGCCCACAAAAGTTTTATCTTCTCCCTGGTCACCAAGTGAGATGGACTGCAGGGATAAGGCCATTTCAAATTTGGAAATAATCATAGAGTATGCAGCCACAACCCTAGAAAGGGTGATATAAGTAGATATGCTAGTGGTAAACAACTCAAAATAGGCAAGGAGGCATCAAAAGTAAAAAAAACCAAAAACCCAAAAATCAAAACAAAACAAAAAGCCAATGAAACAAAAAACAAACAAGAAAAGAGCCCAAACCAAAACAAACAAAAAACCCCAACCACACAAGAAAAACCCCAAACCAAACAAAAAAAAACCCAAAACAAATCAAACAAGTAAATATAGTTGCTCAATTAAATGTGTTAATGTAAAAAAAAAAAAAAAATCAAAAGAGATGACACTATATTAAATTGAAAAAAATACACCAGAAACCAGTGTGAAAGCAATTTTCCCATGCTTTCTATATGATGAAACAAAGTTTTACGTGGTCATCTTATACTGCATAAATTAAAATGTTAAGGTGGCTTTTCTTAAAATTTAGAAAAAAATGAAAAAGGCAGTGTGAAGAATACATCAAAAAAGCTTCAGTTATAAAAGTGGCTCAGTTATGGTCAGTAATATGGCCAGTAGTAATTATATGAGAGACCTTAGCAAGGACTGACCAAGTGCCAACTACTGCCCAAATGGCTGCCAAATGAACTGAAACTCTTCTTCAGCTTTCACAGTGAGCTTCAGCTATTGAGATCTATAAGAGGCGGATTCTATTATGTGTAGGAGGAGAAATGAATGCTCTATTTTCTCCTCTGCTGGTAACAAAAAGTAAAATACCTGAAGAGTTCTAGTCACACTTACTGGTCAGTATAGAGATAGGTCTCCTCTGATATTCCTGGACCATTCCAGATCTATAGGGGCTTCCCTAAATTGTAAGCTTATTTATTTTATACTCTTGCAGTGCTTCCCCCTGCATAATGGCAGCTGAATAATTTCAGTAAAAAAAGGCCTGTGAACACACCCCTAAAGCACCAAAAGAACAAACTATGAATTATCCTGGTGTGAACTTTAGAGCTATTCAGTAGAATATAGAAGAATTTTTGACATAGGAGAAATATTGCAAATACATGTTGAAATGGAAGTATTGTGGACATTGTGTTAATCAGTATTCATTCACACACACACACACATATATATATGTATACACACACATATGAAATGTACTTAAGTACAAACCCTGTATTTTGTCCAAGCAGGATATTAACCATCCAATAAGGCAAAAGAAAAAGCTGGGGTTTTGAACTGTCCAGTCTTCATGGATGTTAAACACTCTTTTCCAGCTCAGACTTAATGAGCAACTCTAAAATGAGCATGTAGTCTAGACAAACTGTGGTTTAGGAAGGCTTGAAAATGTACAGCAGCTTTTGGCATCTGAGCCAAGTTCTGAATCCAGGCTTTTTGGCAAGACTGAGTCTTCTGCTTTAGAAATATCTATAAATAACTATGTGTGTGTATATATATATATATATATATATATGTATATTAGCCAGCAGAGTCACAAGAGTAGATTTGCCTGTGTGGTGAGGAGATGACTGATGGTGTGTGTTGTGTGTCTCTTATTTTGAGTGACTTTAAGCCAACACTGGCTACAGTTTCCACCCCTGCTGACCATCAGGAGTCAGCACAGACCGCAGTGGTTGGTGCTTGCTCTAGGAAGAGCTCTACACACAGAATTAATGGTATCACAGAAAATAAGAGCTTTCTTCACACACACATATATATATGGATCTGGCTGGGGCTGACCATCACTTTGGCAAAGCCAAAATCTGGGACAAAATATCTTGAGCCTAGAAAGCCATTGCCCAATGTACATTAGAAGTATAGATCTATCTTATGGCTCTGTTAAAACAGATAAAGAACAGGATTGTCACCACAAATCTCTCTGATGCACAAGCCTCTCAATATCCACTACAGTATCTACTAATAAGGGAGGGGATGTCTGATTCTCTACTCAAGGCCACTTTAGAGAGAAGTTACCTAAACTGGTCCAAAGAGGATTGAAAATCATTCTAATAAATGAAGATTTTATATCCATTTTGTACCAGTGTAAATAACCATGAAGGTCACTGATTTAGGCACTGGGCTCAGTATGTCTTAAGAGAAAGGCAAAAGTAAACTCACTGCTGTGAGATAAAACACACTGCAGTGAAGGAGACAGAAGAGGCTGCAATATAAAAAGGAGAAAGGATTAACTGCAGGCAGATTTACCTTTTCACCTTTGGATCCCTTGAGTCCACGTACACCATCAGCACCCTAAAGGAAGAATATAAAGAATTACCCACATACAAATATTCAAAAGGTGTAAAAGGAGGAATCCAATAACTAAATCTTACCTTCACACCACGAGGACCTGGATATCCAATTGGACCCTGAGGACCTGGAGGCCCCTAAAATATATTGAAGAAAAGAACCTTTGTACAGTTTCTGGTTAGCAAGCACTTCTCTTCAGAATCGAATCCTTATTCTTTCACTATAATGTATGAGACAGCAAAATAACACTGGGCTGCCTGCCACTAAGAAAAGTTAAGGCATTAAAAAGCACCATTCAATGTCACTATAAACTATTAATAGAATTGTGAACTTGGATTAAACTTGTATATTTTGGAAGCATCTGTCCATAATATAAATTGTCTGAAACAATGGTAATTGTAAAAAGGAACAAACAATCAGAAACAAACAAAAATATGCCCAGTTAGAAACAAGTGGTGTTTTAATGGAGAAAATTTGTAGGCTAATAATGATGGTGACACAAGTCAAAAATAGAGACCAAAACAATGGGAATAATAAAAATCATGGTTGAAAA
>VWZN01006202.1:12488-32699 GCA_013396955.1 Regulus satrapa
TAAAAAAAAAAAAAAAAAAAAAAAAACCTAAAAAAAAAAAGACACCCCAAACCTGAAATCTAAAAGGCTCACGGTGCTATCAATACTGACTGGTGCCTGGATTCTTTTAGTTGCAGTTTGCCGAGTATTTTAAAGATGCTCGACTTTGATCTATGCAATCTGAGGCAGGGCCTAAAGAAACTGAGTTTTGTGAAGGGTGGAAGCCAGGAAGCCTGGAAACATGATTCCTCCATCTGAGGCTGAGCTGCTCTGCTGATTCTCTCATGCCCAGATACCAGTGGACAGATACAATCTTCTACTAATGGGGACATTGATAAGGTTTCTATCCTCTCTCCAATGTGTCTTTTCACAAAACCTTTGGACTGCTACCATCTCTGAGAAACTGAACTTTCTATCAAAACTGGCTGAAATGGATCAGTAAATTCAAAAAACATAGGAACTGGCAAATGGACACGTGCCTGGACTTTCAAAACATAAATAGTGTAAGTTTTATTTTCTTAAGAAATCAGGATAAAATGTACAAGTCTTTTACAGTTAACAAAGTTTTTGAAAAATATACTATGCTGATGTCAGCGGTGCTGTACTTTCTGAAATGTCCTATTAATTCACTCATCCTGTCATCCAGAATACAGCCTTTTATTACTGGCCCTGAAAACTGAAACTGAATTCAGGTGCTATAAAGAGGGTTATTCTGGATTAATAATGGCCAATACTGAATAAGCAGAACACTTTAAGGAGCTCTAAGGCCCTTTCAGGGCTTCATAAAGTTAAAAAAATACTTTACACTGATACTGAATTAAAGATGACCATAAAATGCATGGTCTCTGCCTTTCAAAAAAAGCAGGTTCTGAAGAATGTTTATGAGTACTCCACACAACAGAGTTGAAAACTCAAAATATCTGAAAGTTGTTTGTGTGAAATGGGTGCAACTTTTCATTGGAATTCTGCGAACTACAAGATGAGGTTTAACTTAAAAGAGTAATCCTTATGTTATTTACAAGCTCTAATATTATTTAATATATATGTTTGTCTGTGAAAAGATGCTTTGAATGTATCATGGGTTTTCTATTGTCTTAAATAGTTCTTGTAAGCAACAAATGTATCATAAAGATGAAAAACTTCCCAAAAGTTTTCTTCAAATCTATGCAAATAAACAGAAATGTTTTAAAACTCACCAATGCACCTTTATCTCCAGACTGACCCTCTTTGCCAGGGTGACCCTGTTTTAAGAGAAATGTATCTGATTGGAAAAGCAATAATTTTTAAGGAGTGGTATTTTATTATAAAAACACAATTATTTAAGCATTTGAATTCCAGGTCATTAATCACATTTCTTTCATGTTAGAATAGACATACAAAGTTTTAAGGAAAGGTTTTACTTTCAATACCAATTTAATTTACATAAAAAAGGTAAAAACTGGACAATCGTTATATTAATGTCAGTATTTTCAGGAATATGCTCACCAGTCCTTCTGTTTAGTTAATATTTCAGCTGTAAGACACTTTTAATGCAAGAGACTCTCACCTTTGATTTTGAAACAATGGTGATTTATTTTGTAATATGAAGACATTCCTAAAAATATTTTTTAAATTACAGAATTTATCAAAAGATTAAACAGAAAGCTGATTTAGTTCCGATGTCTTTGTTCTAAACTGTGACTTCCTTTTTAAACAAAACAAATCTACATCTTAGATTTTCACTGATATAATACCACAGCACTCAAAACATTAGACAACCTGCTGTTTCCCTTTCTTATAAAACTTGCACTTAAACTGCAACATTTAAAGGCAATTTAATGAAACTAAGGGTTAGCAGATAATTGTGACTAGGCTGCAGGAGGGCACGGAGCTGTGAGGGGACACAGCTGAGACACTATTCCAAACTGACCAGCGAAATATTCCATATGATACCATGCCTAGTAATAAAAGCTCAGGGAAAGGAGGAAGAAGGAGGACATTATAACCAACCTCCCAGCGAGTGGCTGGCCATCTGCCTGCAGATTGGCAGTGGATGAACCCCTGCTTCTCCTTTGCTTGTACATAGCTTTGTTTCACTGGTTAAGCTGTTGTTACCTCAGTCCAGGAGTGTCCTTGCTTTTGTTGCTGGATTCTGTCCCCTACCCTGCTGTGGGAGGAGTGGCCCAGTGAGTCAAGGTGGGTGCTTGGCTGCTCACTGGGATCAACCCACCACATCAGGGTGTGTATCAGGTACACCTGGGCTGACACCTGATTACCTCTTACAGCATTTTCCCCCTGCTTTGAAGCTTCAACAAGATACAGATGGCAAATAATGCTCGCATTTGGAAATTAACATTGTTTCAGTATACAGGAAAGGCTAAGGGAAAATGTTCAAATGTTTAGACAATGATTCAAGGTACAAGATGCTCAGCTGGACTATCATTGCCCACTTAACCTTCTCCATTAAATTGGTACTTTGGTAGATAAAAGGCTAGATTGTGAAAGCCCTGGGAACAGTTCTGTATTTGCAATGTATTTGCAGTGACCTTGTTAAACCTTGCTAAAAGTCAGGTTTAAGGAAAGCAGATTTCACCTAGAACAAAAATTGTAAGGGACAGTTGCCTGGGGATGATAGACAAGGTCTCAGAAATAACATTGTCTAATGGCTCTTAGTGGTATAAAAGGTTATGTTTTTGCTGCAAGAAAACAAGTCTATGACCATACCAATTTGGCCAGTGATTCCATTTAAGCTGGATGCCTAAACTATGCTGTTCCAGTGGTTACACTCTGTTCATGTGAGTGGTTGCAGCCTCAGAGTATAACTGAATTCCTTGGCAATCACAGAGTTGGGCTTAGGCGTGCCCCAGCCCAGACAGCGCAAGAAGCACCTCAAACACATAACATGAACCTTAGGCCAGGAAGCTGAGAAAGGTGTTGTCTTTTCCATGTTTTCTCAGAGAACAAGTGGTGAGTATTTTTACAAGTGATATGCTCCGCCAGACTGACATAGTAGGATACTGTGGAAAAATATCTGGCGCTTTGTGTGTTAGTAGGTTATTTAGGCATCCTTGAAGATGTTGCAGATGCATTTCATCATCTGGGACCACATTTTAAAAGTCCACAGATGTTCTTAGCAGCTGCTTCAAAAATGTAATTCTCTTCGTTTTAACAGCTCAAATGATAAAGGGATTTTAGATGGATTTTATAATGCTGTTGCCAACTAGGACTACCATTGCTTTTCCCCTCCATTCTGTTTTTGTAACACAGGTATCCAGAAGTATTTATCACTTGGTAAAAGTAGTTAAACAGTCGAAGGATAGAATATTTCTTTACTTACAGGAGGCCCATCAGTACCGGGAAGGCCAGGAAGGCCAGGCTTGCCTTGCGGTCCCTAAATGCAGTAACAGACACACATCTTAAAAACAGCAAATGCCCAGCACATGTGACCCTGACAGCTAAGGACATACAATGCAGTCACACCTAAATCCCTTAATATGGATATCAGGGGTATGCCAAAAATAAAGCTTAAGCCAGAATGACACTTTCATACCATATATAAGTACAAAGCCAGTTCTTACAATCTTTAGCCTACCAAAAAGATCCATAGTTGTCTCAATGAGATGCTTGCCTGAGAACAGGCTTCAGGAATTACCCTATGAACATGCACACACATAACAAGGCCAGGAAGAGTTTTCCAGTGTACAAAATTAAGTACTATTGAGAATTTCAAGAATAAAAGCATTCACCAGTGAAAGTTACCAACTTCCAAGAGGCAAAGAACAGAGGGTACAGAGCCCCAGTGCTTATAGCTGTAAGCCCGGGTACACCTTTGTGAAAGCCTAGGAAATGCAGATACCATGGAACTTGTCCCTTTTGCTGGAATAATACTTAAGCACACTGACAGATAAAAGATATTACTATCTCCAAAAGAATAGAGTAAACAGTGAAGTGGAGAAAAATCAAAGAATGAACTGAGCAGGAATTCAGCAAAAAGGGAGAAAAATAAAATTTGCATAAAATTCAGAAGTGACATTTTAAAATTAATAGAAGATGGGTTTCAAGCCACAAGAACATGTGCAAACAGGTGAGGAAAAAGCCACCAAAGGACACTATAGTATGCAAATTACACTGCAGTTAGGTCATTATAGAATCTTTGATAAAAAACAGAATCAGACTCGAATAAGTAAAACTTTGTTATAAAAAATAGATTAATACAAATAATTCTTGCAGCTTTCTGTGAAATTAAGTAACATACAAGTACAAATTATTTAATATTTTAGATGGGACTGTGAAGGTAATAACAGAAAACTAATCCAAAATAATAAAGGGAGGAAGTTATTCTTATGAAAAAGTCTATGAGAGGAAACATTGGTATTTATTGGTTGTTCATTTACTTGATGATTTCAGGAATATCTAATATTTAAATTTAGGTTACCATTCCATAAAAGATAGCAAAGCCCTCAAGCTCATAAACAAGGTTATGGCACTGACTGTGAATTAACAAAAGAATGCTGTAACTTACTTTTTCACCAGGAGGCCCAATAGGACCTTGAGGACCAGGAAGCCCCTGTTAGAAAGAAGCCAGTGTGAGAAACCAGGGAGAACAATGTACATACATTCACCCTACCAAAGGTCCCTCATTAATCTGTTTAAACACACGGGCAAATATAAGTGGCTTTTTTTTTTCCCTTACAAGTTAGATCAGGAGTTTTGTGCGAGCCTTTTGCACAAGCCACTATTCTGGCAGTAGGTCTGTAACAAGATCCTATTCAGAACCCTCCTCCAGGTGTGGCCATTCCTGCTGCATTCCAGGAACACTGAATGAGTCATTTTTCTCCTGAATGAAAAATTCCTCTGAAAACTTCCTTGAAAACTCTGCTCTCAGTGCCCTCGGCACATTTGCAGGATTATTTATAAAATCCTTGAAGCTTTATCGGTTTTGCACATGAAAAGCTAACCTTTTAATAATTTCCATTTATTAAACATTTGCTGTGCATTACATCGTATTTCTTGAGAGTTCTTTTACACTTACTTGTGGGCCTGGAATTCCTTGCTGGCCAGGAGGTCCTGGTTCCCCTTGAGGACCCTACCATGCAAAAAAAGTAGCAGGGCATTAGGTTTGCATTTCTGCACTACAGATCTTCATTGTCAGGACTAAAAGGAGTACAAACTCATCTTTGTTCCACGCTCTTTAAAGTCTACCAGCAACTTTCTGTCCAGTAGGAAATTTTTTCGTGAATATCATGACCTTTTCTTTAATAGAGAATAACAGCCCACACATAGGGCCTAAGCACTGAAATCCATGGTGCTAAAGGAGTCTGACAGAAAGCATGGTCAGGCCTTTTGGCTGAAAATAAGTAACAGAAGCTTTGTCTTTTCCATATAAAATCATAATGAATCCAAATAGATGACATAAAAGTTTAATTAAATGGAAGGGATGGCATAGTTGCAGAGATGAGAGAATGTGGAAAGCATTCTTAGAATCTTTTTAATTCCCAGTTTACTTACTCACCATGTTTCCCTTTGGGCCTGAAGGTCCATCAATACCTGCGATGCCCTACAACAAACAAGATAAATAAAGAAATTTTCAGTAGACTTCCTTTTTTTCCTACTGGAAACTGCAAATATTCGACAGGTCATACGTACAGGTTGTCCAGGGGGCCCAGGTGTTCCTCTGGGACCCAGTAATCCCCGTGGACCCTGCAAGAGAAGAAACCCTTATTGACACCTGCACAGAGATGCCTGTGAGCAAGACTGGCCAAGGAATGGAAGGAGGAGTAGGAAGGATGAAGGGAAGGCAGCATGGGTGCTTAGGAAGAAAAAAAGGAAGAAAGGGAAAAATTTGCTGATAACAGATTTTCCTCAAGGGCACTGTATTTCTGAACAGGAGGTCAGTGGAAGGGCAAGCTTTGGTTTAGCCTCTGTATGGCCACTTCAGAGAAAGGTGGGAGATCGATGTTTATATTTCCTGGTGCAGAATATTGGCACTACATAGCATCTTCCACTACAATTTCAGCTTTGTCTTGGCCTGAAGGTCTGACCTGAACAGTAACTTACTTACTTGTATTCCTTACTTTTGAAAACATGATGGTGTGCCATACTCTAAACTACTATTCTAAGTACAGAATTGTGTTTTTATCTGTAGTAAGGATCCAATAAGTAATTAAAAATTTCTAGTAATTTTATTACAACAAATACAAGACACTCTGGAAACAAAAATTAATATTTTTGCTCTTATCCCTAAAAACTTTCACAAAAGACCAATGGCTATTCTCATAAATAAGTTGAACAAGGCTTTGGTCTATGACAATCTTTTGGTTCTATACTATGCGAATGAGTACTGATTTTCATTATTGTGTCATCATTCATGTTTTGCTGCTAAAGTAGGCAGAACTGAGCCTCCAGTCTCCTCAGGTATTATATAGTCACAAATCACTGACACTGACTGTAGTGATGTCTTTGTACTTTGTGAGTAGGCAGCAGTAGATCAGACATTTAGGGTAAAATTCCCCTTTCTGAGGCTTGATTTCTTGCCTGCAATGCAGAACTCTGTTCTGCAGTGACAGCACCTGCAGAATTCCAACTGACAGGAGTGGAAATTCTGTATGTGAAACAAGTGTAAAATACACAGTGAAGCATGGAAGTATGAAAAAAGAGGAGAACTCAGGCTTTACTTTCTAATAAGTAGATATTTAGGTAACACTTTAAAAGCAACAGGGGCTTGGCTGTATTCTGATGTAGCAAGGATGGCAGTGACTGATTTTACACAGCTGGATAAGAAATTGCATTTGTGATTCTGGAAGCTGTATATACTTAGCTGGATATATCCTTGACTTAATTCTAATCCTGCAAGTGGTGTTTCAACCCTAAAAAATCTGTCAATTTGTTTTATTTTCAGCCAGATACAGTATTTTCTACATACAAACACATGAAATAATTTTTACACCTGCAATTCATTACATTTCAATAGAATAGAAAAATATCTGAATGCGACTTTTGTTTGTAACAGAAACAGAAGAAAGAATTGCTTACAGCTTCACCTGGGAGACCTCTTGGTCCAACTTCCCCGTCTTCTCCCTGTTTTCGTGCAAAAGGAAAATAAGTTTTCAAAAAAAAAAAATTTTATCATGACCTTGCTCCTATTCTATGAGGATTCACTCTAGATTTTCCTGTGTGAACAGCAACTTACTCTTGATCCATCTTCACCAGGTAAGCCAGGAGGTCCCTGTGGGCCACGGTCTCCCTGTAGGATAAGGAAAGTCATTAAAATAACTGCTGGAAACTTTCTACTGCTGGAAACAATAACGGATGGGAAGAGAAATGAAAGCAAATATGTTAGCTGAAGTTTGATGTGTCAAAACATGTCTTGACACAGTGATAGAAATCTGAAAGTTATAGTACTCAGTAAAATCTTTCATTACCTTAGTATAAGAACAGATGAGCAACAATTAATAATTTGTGCTTGTACAATTTCACTCTGTAACAAGAGTTGGACTTGGTGATGCTTGTGAGTCCCTTCCAACTCAGAATATTCCGTGATGCTTTGTGATTTTTGGCCCCAGAGCATACACAAGCTACATCTACAAAAGGTAGAGTTACCCACATTTTCCTTTATCTCATCACCACCTTCCCTCTCCCCTACACAATGTATTGCTGCAGTAAAATAAGATGTGTATGTGGGGCAGAAGTTAAGAAACCAGTTTCAGGGCTCAGGAATATACAGAGATTTACTAACCACCTTTCAGAACCATGCACCCTGGCACCAGCTGCTGAGAGCCTTGGGACTGGTTTGTCTGAGGCTTTGGAAGGCAGCCAGACTTCCACACTTCCCCTCAGAGGCTGGGGCTTTTCAAGTCTATATATGCAGAACCTCAGTAGATTCTGGATCATACTTTTAGGATTTATTTTTCTTTCCCAGTTCCTAAAGAGAACTAGTGTACTACAGAACTCAAACACCACTGACTGACCTCCTTCTGGGCTGCAGGCTTTGAGACTGTGACTTCCTTCTGGCATTGGACAGCACCCAAGTATTCATGCTGTTTGCCTTAATTTTATCAGTGTCTCCAAGGAGCCTGACCACTGCTGGGGATTCTGGTAGAGATATATGGAGTCACTTTTCAGTGGCTCTGTTCTTTACACTTCCAAACTTTCCTAGGGAATTTTAGGTAACCCTCATATACCCAGAGCACATCCCCGAATATTAGGGATGTTAGGATTTTATTCTACTGCTTTTCTATCCTCCCCCAGAATAGAAGAGTTATATTTTATGAACTGCTCTCTAATACCTTCAAGATGAATTCATACAGCAATTCATGTATTTTTCTAGGTTCTGCAACTACTCTACATTATTTGCAGGTAGATAATGTGTTTTTCTACCTGTTATAGATGACACTTCTGAAAGATGACACATGAGAGGTCTTTTCTCTGGCTTCCAATTAATATCAAGGTGAAGACTGACTTCAGCTTTCAAATACTGAAATAGTTCATCCTCTCAAGGCCTACCTTCCTCTTCTTGCAGTGAAATGGTACTTAGATATAGATTAGGAGTGTGCATTCAGTTTTCTTTTATTTTCATTCCATCAGAACAAAGCTTCATACCATTAGCAGCATTTTCAGTATTTCAACTCTATTTCTTCCCTTCAAGTGTTCACTTAAAGCCTGAATTTCTTTTTACTTGGACCTATTTTAAAAGTATAAAGTGTCTTGCTTTCATACTGAAGTAGAGTTCTGCATATAGTAAATCTAGATAAGAAAAGTTCAAAGTCACAGAGAGAGATTAAAAGAAATATGACATCATGTGATGTGATCTGCTCCACACTGGAAGTCCAAGAATCTCATTCAGTAGCTCCTGTCCAAAAATTTGTGTTTGACAGAGACATAACCTAAGAGAGACATTCAGTTTGCAACTCAACAGGACTAATTCTAAAATCAGTCCTGAAACCTCTACTCTAAAGTTAGGGGTTTTCAATGTTTATTCTTTCACAGCTGAAATATAAATTCAATAGATATATTTCACTTGTCATGCTGTGTTTGTTATTGCAAGCTGAAAATGAATTCAATATTTGCATTATATGTTGTCACTATAGAAGACTCCAAGAGCTATAACCATCTTGTCTGGCTCAAAACTGAGCTGCTTGCACAAGGACAATAGTGCATACTTTCACAGATTTCCACAGAAAAACAAGAATGTAGTGACTTTTAAATAGTGGGAAGAAAGAATATGAAATTAATACGTTATTTTCATTACTATTTTGAAAATTTAAACCCAAGCTTATTTTTCTACTTTTTAGGGTAGGGGGGGAAGGTGTATATTAAATTTTTAATTTTGGGATAGAAATATGGAAAAAAAAAGAATATTTGAAGGAAAAAAAAATTCTTTATGACTTGTAAGATACCACAGACAATTCTAATATTCCAGACTGGAAAACAGACACATACTGCCTAACTCAGGCCAAATTTCTGCTCAGCCCTCTGACTGCAGGTGGCAAGTGCTTAATGCTGAGCCCCCTCTGCTGTTAGCCTGCTGAGCATGCTGGGCTTCCATTACAGGATGCACTGACTGCTTTACACTCTTTACCTAAACAGGGATGATGAAGGAGGAGTAAAAAAAAAATCTTTATGACAGCAGAAGTTCATTACCCATTGCAAACAGAATTAAATTCAATTCAACAGAATCCTTAGATGCTATTAAAAAGAACTACATTAGGGTCTGGTAGCCAACAGAGTCGAGCTTTTCTAGGAAGTACAACTGTGCTTATCCACTGAAGGGTGAGGGTGAGGTAATATTTCCTTGGTCACTGAGCTTGAGCACATTTGGAAAGGGTTTTTCTAACATTCCCATTCAGTGTTTCTTTCATGGTGCACTGCACTTACCAGGACAACAGTGAAGCAGGGACACTCAGCAGGGTGCTAGCACCTACATTAGGGGTATAATCTGAAGCAGAAACCCCTGGCTGTGATTATTCCTGCAATTTGTAGGGAAAGATAAGTCTAATCCCACAGATTTGTATGACAAAAGGAACAAGTACTTCAGTAGTTTTAGATACTATTAAAAACTTTCCTAATTTATCCTAATTTATTACTTTAGAGCAATGACTTACAGTCTAACAGGCAAATTCTGAACTAAGAAAAATTAGAGCAAAAATTAGCTGAAGAGGTGATCAAAATTCTCTAAAAGATTAATTTATACATTTTTTGTCTATTGATTGATATTGCTCAAAAGTTTCATGAGGAATACATTGCCTGATAGCACAGCTATTATTTGTAGACTGAAAAGCTGACATTCTGTTTTAACTTTCCCCTCAGTCCTTAGTGCTGTTCTTAATGAATAATGAGTTATTTCTGGGACTGTATTAGTTTGGTGGATAAATGTACATATTTTTCTTCTTACCCGGTTACCTTTGTCACCAGGGAGGCCAGGAAGACCATCAAATCCTCTGTCGCCCTAGGAAAGAAATCACAGCTTTAGTAAATAACTGGCAAATTGTCTGAATAAATAGTGCCTTCCCCCTAAAAGTTAATTTCTACCCTTGGGTTGTATGTACCCTTTTGTTACAGAATGAAGCACATGGGGCTGAGCATATAGATCAAACTCACAAAATTTGCTTCCACAAACTGTAGAAAGAGAAGATGCCACAGCTTTTTCACCGTGCTGTAGTTATGCTGTTTATAAAAATAATTTTCCCATTGAAATGAAAAGCTTGATTCTAGCTGCATTTTACAGTTGCAAAACTGACTTTACTACTACTGATACTCTGTGACTAGAAACGAACTCAGAGAGAGAAATCATGTCCCAAGAATCAAGTTTCTTCAGACTACTAGGAATTACCATTAATTACCATATTTTAAGTGGATGATTCATTCTCAGCTCCTGTATCTGACCCAGCTATCTGAAACCTCAGGATTTTCACTTGAGAGAAGAATTTTGGGTTGTTCTGGATGAAACTGTGGTACCTACTTAAAATCTGTCTAGCCCATTCCAAGACTGAACTAAAGCCTCAGGTCTCATCATTATTATTATTATTAATTTACCTTTGCACCAGGTTCTCCTGGCATTCCTCTGGCACCATCAGCTCCAGGACGTCCCTGCAAAAACCCAAAGGGGCAAACATTTGAAAACAATTAATATTTAAATACATTGAAATTAAAACTATTTACCCAGAGCAGAATTGATCTATATGCTACCTACCCTTTTGCCAGCTTTCCCACTTGGACCAGGGGCACCTTGGACACCACGAGGACCCTGAATTTAAAGAGAGTAATACTTAGAATTGCATTAATGTCAGCAAAAAGCTAGAAAAAAACCTCACCTCAAGAACAAGGCAAATTTTTTTTTCTACACAAAGCTGCATTTATTTTTTTCCCTAGGAGATGGATTCTATTTCCCAGACTTCCATTAGTTTTAAGAGTACACAGGCATCCAAACTTGCCTTAGCACTACAAATTTTAACAACAGTTTTCATAAGAGGGCTCTATACGTGGCATAAGTCATCCTTTTAACATGCAAGTTTCTTACATTCTTTTCATGGCTTTAAAAATCTCAGTCCTATAGTTTGGAAAACTTTCTTCCTTTCATGCCAAAATTATTTCATTCCCATTATAATTATTTAGTGAAAAGTAAAGAGTGCTTATTTCCAATGTTGTGCTAGTAGAAAGCTCAATGCTGTCTTTACACAACATGGATTTAACTAGAGAGGGACCAAATTACCCCAGACTGAAAAAACATTTCACTTTCTAAATATGTAACTTTCATGGTGACTGTATGGGTGTAACTGTGGAAATTTTCTCAAGCCCATCCAAGTGCATTTTCAGGTGAAAAAAAAGCAATGGTAAGGAAAAGCCATGCTTTTTTTTTTTTTCCTACTGTATCCATGTGCAGTTTTAAGATAGGCACTTAGCAATGCATCAAATCCATAATACTATTTGAAATCTGGCAAAATCATTGTTCTGGATACTTATTTAATGATTTCTTTCACAATCTCCTTATTGCTTTCAGGTTTAAACAGAAAGATTTTCATGTGTTTCAGTGCTCTTTGACATCACTGTGGAGAAGTTTATATAATAGTAGGCTGAGAAGCAAAACAAGCACTGATTCCTGAAGATGTATTCCTGCTATGTCACATCTTTCTTGAAAATAGCCTGTTTAATTACCAACCAAATTCAACCTCCCCCACCTTATGAGATCTGATAAGGTCTGAGCCCAAAGTTGCAGACTAATACATCATTATTGAACAAAGAAAAGGGCCTGAAGTGAGGATATTAAAATAGGTTTTCAAGTGATGACCCTCTACATGTGATAATTGCTCTTTGTTATAGAAAGATTTTTACCTTCATATTCAGAATGAAAAATCAAGCTATTGATTTTAACTACAATTTTAATATTGATCAAGCTATTGAAATTATAAGATAGTATCAGGAAGGGGTTTTTTCTTCAATTGCATGCAGGAAACATATAATGGATTGATTTCTTCTAATTGATATTAATAAATTCTCTTAAAGATAAAATATGCTCAAACATAACAGGGAATATTATTGTACCTGGGGACCTGGTTCACCACTTTCACCTTTAGCACCTGCTGCTCCAGGTCCACCCTTGATTTAAAAAAAAAAATAAATCACATATTGTTTAAGTATATGAAAGCCTTTTAGAATTAGTAAGTTACTTTGTATTTTCATACAAGAATTACAGGGAGAAAAAACAAATAATCCTCTATTCATGAGGAGGTGTGAATTCACCACTTGTATCTACAGATTTATCCACCTTGATTTATCATTGTCTAAACACTGGGCAGAAATATTTCTCTTACCAAAGAAAACTCCCATGGATTTGAATGTGAAATGTAACTCTGTTCTATATTAGTATTTGAGATCTAAGTATAAGCATGGTAAGAACATAAGTAGTGCAATCAGAAGTGCATCCATTGTAGGAAATAAGACAGAATTGAAAGCCACCTCTTTTTACCTTTTTTTCTGTGTTGTACAGAAAATAACAGTGTCAGAGTTCAATCCAAAGATCATTGTAGTCAATGAAAAATACCCTGTCTACTCTTGTAATGAACTTCAGTGATGTTTTAATCAAGTCCTTTGTGCATCTGGCCCTGAAGAATTGGAGAATCTATATAACTACATCTCTTTATTATTATGAAACGAAGATACAAATTTTAGGATTAAATTTTAATCATAAACAGGCCAAAACCATATATTAATTCATATTGTACATGAAATCAGGGGCAGAACTAGTGAAAGTAAGTTAGAGGTCTCACAAAAACAGACAAACCAAAAAAATCTTGGCATGCACACATAGAATACAGTCTCAGGGAAAGAAGATATGGCAGTTTGTTACTATGTGCAAAAGAATAGTTGCATTTTTGGCATTTTAAACAAGTTGTGACCCAAAGCATGTATTTAACATGAAACAAATGTTACAGACCTTTGAAAACTGATAATCCTTCTATGTTAACACTGGAAGAAAGAGGTAATCTAATGGCTTGGCTTAGGGCTGACTCTCACATCCTGGAGTGGAAAGATCTCCACTGACCTTGCAGATATTAATTCAAGTCCTAAGCAAACTGAAAATCAGATCCCAAACTGGTACCGGCAGTGGAGAGAAGATTGGTTTTGGTAGGAGGTGACTCTTGGAGTTTCTCTAATGTAAGCTCTGGTTTTAATGTAATTGGTGACATTTACTATCTGTAGGCAGACTTTTTTTTTATGCTATGTTAGCTAGGCATGTGAACACCCGACTCAACTAATGCTGGAGCTTTGACGCTGCTATGTTTAAGACTTTTAGTAACTAATACATTACTAATGTATTTTAATGGCTACTAATTAATTTAACAAACTAAAATTCATATCAAGAGTAAAAGCTCCAACTTTTTCGTTCTTAAAAGAGGCTGGGTAGAAAAACAATTTACAGACCAAGAAACTTGCTTTTAGAACTGTAGGCAAAAAATGTTTCTAGATCAAAGAGTTAGATTTCTAGAGCCTCCTGGTGGTTTAGAAGCAAAACAACTATTAATATTATTAATATGCTGAACTTTGCATACAGGAATTAATGAAGGCTTTTAAAACACAAAAGTTCGAGTATGAAGGCAGGTTATACCTCTGCTAAATGTATCCCACCCACTGTCAGTATCATACCACAAAGTCCTCCTTTGCAAAGTCCTCCTTGCTCACAGCAGTTCCAGAGTTTTGTCTCTACACACAGAATGTTATCCTGCAGGTCTCTTGAAGTAAATACATTGCTGGAAATAGTGTATGAGTTTGTTACATAGAACAAATTCATTTGACTCATTTTTAAGTATTGCATACCTATTTGTGACAAATCAGGAGTCTGTGAGCCATATTTTCTCTGCTTGGTAGCTATTATTTACTTTGGAAGAATTACTGTAGAAAAGAATTGCTCTTGTACAGGTCTTGTACAGATTAAAAATAAAAGTATACACACTCCATACAAATACTAAGACATTTTAACATCCACAGGGCCATTTCCAGATAATTTGGTTTTAGCAGTTGAGTCAAATTCAGGATTGAAATAAAATAGTGTAGTTCTCTTAGAAATCTGTGGCTCTTAGTAGTTTACAGGAATGCCTTTTACAAACTTCGCAGGTTTAGCTTAAATATGGAGCAAAGATGATTCTGCAAAATTTTCCTTTGGTATCTCTTTCTGTAGAGTTTCATATTATGACAACAGATTGTATTAGTAGCATTACAGAGATGATTGTCTGTAGAGGCATATTAATGTAAAGCTATTCACTAGGTTCCTAAGTCCAGCAGTGTGCTCTGTTTGAACACCACAAAACCTACAATAAAAATTCATTTAGTGTTTAGACTGCATTGCAGACCTTGAATAAGAATACAGACTACAGCTTTAGCTATACAATATGAATTTCAAATAAGTACAAAATAAGTAAAAATACAGAGGGGTAGGCAGGGCCCGAATGAGATTCATGGGCTACATCACCATGTTCTTAAAGCTGTGCCCCCGTTTTCCCTACTTACCACAGGACCTGGTCTTCCAGTGAGTCCCATAGGACCAGGTGGACCTCTCATAGCAATCTGAGAAGACAAACAAACAGAACATCAGGTGTCAAAAAAAAGCTGCCAGGGAGCATACATATTCTATACTAATAGAGTCTTAGAAGGTGTTAGCAAATCCCCCCCATCATATCCTGCAGGACATAAAATAAATCAGGTTTTGGCTCCTTGTGCTTACCCTAGCTTGCTGAAGAATAGCTTGTGCTTGAGCTTCCTGAGCTGAGATTGTTGGGCCTTTCTCACCATCTCCACCAAAGCGGAACTGCAAGTGCCAAAACAAAAAAAGGATTTATAATTTATCAAATTTAAATCATACTTGTTACTTGCTGCAATGGTGCAAACAACTTCCAGATCACTAGGTCACAATCTTTAGTTCATCCTACTAACTTCAGAAGATGGCTGCATGGAGGCCAATGCATCTGACATGAGTATGAACTCATTGGTGATACCAACTGAAGTAACGTAATTTAATCCCTTATGAGAAAATATTTCCCTGATTTCATAGGATTTTTATTTCCATTTGTTTGTTTGCTTGTTTAATTTAAAAAGAGGCCAAAATAGACTTCTACTTCTCTGCAAAAGTCAATAAAAATATATAAAAATTAATTATATACCATATTATATATTCTTATATACCATATTATATACCATAATTAATTCTCTGTACATTGGTAACTATCCACATTAAAAATGTTACTTAATTTAAAGCAGACACAAATTTGAAAAATGTTTGGTATCTAAATTTAAATAGTTTTGTATAATTTCTGAAAATTTCAATATAAATTACAGAATAAAAATTTAAGTGCTCATTCCTGTGCTCCTGCACTGCTATAGCTAATGAAACTGCTGGCAGAAGCTTTGCAATGTTGCAGAAATGCTGGGCTGCAATAAGAAGCACAGCTTTCCAAAGGTATGGCACAGGCACACTGGGTATCAGAGCCATGAATCTTGCACTGCTGACAACAGTTTGTCCAGTTTGCTTATGCCCAGAGTTAACATAGATCTTTTTCATCCATACACACATTTAGGAATAATTAATTCCAAGCACACAGAGCTTTTCGTACCTCAGTGCTGCAAGATACTTTAACAGCTTTGGGCTTGTTCCTCCACCTGCTAAAACAGATGGTGTTTTGCTTTGACTCCAGTGGGAGCAGAGCTGGCTATGTGCATGTATTTCTATTCAAAGGATGCACTGACTCTTCAAAGAGGACACTGAAGTCTGATTTGAAGCGTGGAATACTTAAACATCTCCATGTCAATGAAACTTGAAAGCACGCACGCCTGTTGGGAGCACAGGCCCTTTGTACAACAGCAAACTCATTGTTTCAGACATATAATAGCAAAATATCGTTACTGTTAAAAATATAAGGTGGTTTTCAGTGTCTGTAGGTGTAGGTTCCAATGTGTCAGCCACGCAGGAGCTAAAGCATATGGTTTTTTTGAGGGAAAAAAAAGGCACCATATATTTGAATTTCAACTGCTTAGGCCAAAAAAGAAATTCTGTATCATTCTCTCATTTCACAGACAAAATTAGATGAAAAAAGAAAATACGTATAATTTTCTTGAAAGACAGTTCCAGTTTTTGTAGGCTGCTTACCCTGTAACCATAACTTACCGGCAACATTAACATGGTACCTGGGGGACCTGCTAAACCATCAGCACCAGGAAGACCAGGGCGACCGGGTGGACCCTAAGAGAACAAAGAGATGAAAGAAAAAAAAGGTGAGAACAAAAAGATAGTAATGTAAGAGAAACCTTTTAAGTCGCTTTCATAAATTTACACTCATTGGATGGCTTGGAAAAGACCTGAAAGATCTAGTTTCAACCTCCCTGCTGTGGGCAGGGACAGCCTTCACTAGACCAGGTAACTCAAAGCCCCATCCAACCCTCCTGTGGACACTTCCAGGGATGGTGCAGCCATCTGGGCAACCAACTACAGGGCTTCACAACTGTCATTGTAAGGAATTTCTTCCCAATATTAAACCTAAATTTGCTCTCTTTCCATTTAAAAGCCTTCCACTTTGTCCTATCACTACGAACCCTTATAAAAAGTCTCCGTCCACCTCTCTTGCAGCCTTCCCCCACAGTTCAGCCTCTCTTCAGAGGAGAGGCACACAAGAGTGGCAGAGGGGCAGAAGCCCCTCACTTGACTTGCTGCTCATGCCTCTTTCATGCAGCCAGGATACGGTTGGCTGCAAGTGTATGTTACTGGGTCATGTCAAGCTTCTTGTCCACCAACACCCCCAAGTCCTTCTCTGCAGGACTGCTCTCAATCCATTCTCCTCCCAGCCTAATTGCTGCAATTATATATTTGTGTCGTGTCTGGTCCGTGACAGGCACATTACGTGCTTAGTCAAGAATTTCCTTATGATGAATTCAGTAAGCAGCCAGTTACAAAACTAAGTCCAATCAATAGTTATTCCATTCCAATTTTAACAATTAGTTATTACTAATTGTTAAAATTCCTTTTTTACAAGTTCAAATTCCAGAATATTTCATTAATCTACAGGACAGAAATATGAAAGGAGAATGGATGCTGACTTACTAGTAAGGAAAAGCACTGTTGGGATTTTAATATTATTGCATTATACAGTGAAGTGTTAGCATCTTCTTAACATCTTGAATATATAAATACAGCATGAAATGCTGGATTCACCAGTAAACCATCTCTCATAAAACACAGGGAAGACTTTTAGCAGTAAGTTTTCCTCAAATAAATATGTTTAGGCTGTTTTCAAATTGTGTTAATGATGGCAGAAAGAAAAGGCTTACAATAATGTGAAGACTAAAATAATAGCTTAAATTTTAACTAGTTTCATGACTGGATAGGTTTCTCAAGCCATATATTATTTAATATGACAAATAAATTCTTCCAAGATCATCTAAATGTTATCCATAACTTTAAACATTCCCGTGTGTTTTGATTCTGAAAGCTTGTTTTTCTCTGTATTTGTACATATTATAGGCAAGGCCATACTGATTTTTAAAAAATTCATTCAAATCCATATGAAATGTTTATGTTGGTTACTTTAGTATATTTCAAAACACATCAAAACAGAAACATGCAAAAAAATAAGAACTTAAACTTCTTCCTGTATTTACAGCACATATTTCTACTGCTAAGAAAGTGTTTGTCCAGATTCTCAGTTGATTTGCTTAGCTGAATGAATCAGCCTCAATTCTGCTGAAGTTTCCAACCTCTGGATCTATTTCAGATCAGGATCTAACTCACTCTTGTAGCCATTAGGGCAAGATATGCCATGAATGAAAGGGATAATCTGTTGACTTACCCTTTCACCGGGGTCACCTGGAGGACCAACAGGACCTTGTAGACCTGGGGGACCTGTAAGACCCTATAGAAAATAAATGACAGAATTATGCTGAATGCTTGACGACTTTTGAACTATTTTTTCTCTGGAAATTTATGATGAACACATATTTGGACAAAATAATTTATAAGGCAGCATATTGTTTTTTCTTACAAAGATTTATGGTCAAGATTCAAAGTTTAGATTTTCATATGCCCTCAGCTTGTATAGCCTGCTGTCATTAAAAATGTGAGATCACTCTTTTCTATACCCTTCTAGAAGTGCTAAGTCTGAAATACATTTGGGAACTATTGTAAGACCAACATTGTGTTAACTCAGGAATAAAAAAGCACAGTGGATAAATCAAATGCAATAAAGGAAATTGTGATTAATCTACTTACAGCAGGTCCTCTTGGTCCCGGTGGTCCTTCAATGAGCATACCCTAGGGGTGGATGAAACACAACATTAAATTTATTGCTTTGTAGAAAAATAAAAAAATCTTTTCATCTGAATACTAAAGTTAATATTTCGTAGAGTTTTTATAAACTTTTCCAGGAATCTCCTCTTTACAGTTATTAGAATGAGAATCTGAATTGTTGCATGGCATTAAAAATGAGGAAAACTTCCTTGCCCTTGCTGAAACCTGCAGTGATGGTGTTACCTGTCCCTAATCTGGAAGTTATCTGGGTAAATGTGTCCAAGATGCAGTTACTAGATGGCCCGAAGATCAGATCAATGCTCTGTTTTCTTCTGCACAAGATTCTGTTTTTTTAAAGGAACATGTGGTTTGTCCTTCATGTAAGCAAAGGAGTAGATGGAACAGACCACTGTGATAATCACTTTATACCATCCACATTACCAGGACTGTTTCAGAGATCATGGATAATGTGGATGCTGTCATCCTACCACGAACAACAACATTTGATAATGATACATTAATAGTGAATTATGTTATAGAGGGCTGCTGAAAAACTCCATGACATCTGTACTTACAGGTTCAATCACAGCTGGTTCTCCCTTTTGGCCTTTTTCTCCATAAGCCCCATGTCCTGTCACCTGGCCAGTAAAAACAACCCCAAAACTGAAAGTAAGTAGAAGGTCTAAGGACTCGATACAATAAAGAAGTGCAGCAACCTCTAACTGAAAGCTAAAGCTGGAATTGGTCTGTACTTTAAAAAAATACATCACAGGTACAAATGACATAAATCAAGCATATTTAATACATGAGAAATGGAAAATGCAAAAACTGTATGCACGCTTTCTCCACTATTGTATATTGTCAATTTGTACTTTTTGAAGGAGATGTGCACCCCGTGAGTGTTTATCCCATGCTTTACATTAGAACTTTGAAATTAGAATCCAAAACTTATGTGTGCAAGACACAACATTGTTTCTTTTCTTATTTGATTGGAAATATTCTTGGCAATTGACAATGATTCTTCATGCCTTTATGAATTTATCAGCCTAAAGTAAGAAGGAAAGAAAGATCCCTTGATTGAATATGGACAGTACCATTCAAGCTCCTAATTTCATTCATGAGACATCTACAAGATGTAAAGTAACCTGAAAAAGGGTCTGTGATTTCATGGCATAAATGAGAAAGGAGGAAATTGGCACGGTGGACACTAAAGAATATTTCACAGATAACTGATGATGCCTCATCACTACCCTGAACTAGCATCAACTGCCAAATTTATTGAGGACCAGCTCTGGGGGGTCCTCTTTGGGTTCAAGATTAAGGTAACAGAAGTATCTAAAACAATATGTCTATAACACATACTATCAGAAGAAAAAGATTCACGTTTCAAACAAAGCAAAAGGAATAGATTTTTTTTTAAAATCGTGAGATAATGTCTTTTTCTTCAGAAGTACCTCTCTTGATTGCCAACATATCCACTAGAAATTACA
>VWZN01006204.1:0-12550 GCA_013396955.1 Regulus satrapa
AACTTTTGACAAATGTCTGAAATGTTTTGTCATTGGAAATCTATTCATGCCTTGTCTAGTGGTGCCTGCAAATAGTACCTAGAGGAGCACTAGTTCTTCTGTGTACCAAACTAAAATGTTTTCCCTTTGAACAGCTGATAAAAACAACCCTACTGGGCTTCAATAAGATGTCAAAACATAAGTGGAGCACTTTTGTCTGATTGCTGTCTGCTTTCAGCCTCCTTTCTGCTTGTGCAAGATGGCTGCAAAATGCCTGCAAAACTGAACTGAGGTTTTCTTAATCGCCACTCTGGATGCTGTAAATGATACATTCATCTGTGGGTGTTCAAAACATTTTTCCATTAACGAGCTTTTAAGTTTGGTTGCTTTTCTTCATCTATGTATTTCATACTACATCAATAACACCATGAAATAGTGTCCAGATAGGTTGATTCCATGTTCTTCTTTGCTCTTCCCAGCTGCTGAGGTATCTGCAATGCACAAGGCCACAAATTTGGAGAAATAGCTCTGGGACAGTCCGAGGCAGATGGCAGGTAGTTATTATTCTCCACACCATTTCCCCCAGTCATCTTAAGTGGAGCAGTACTTTTCTTTGGCTTTTCTATCTGAATATGCAGTTAGCAGATTTACAATACCTCAGAATCTTCTCCTCCTGCTCATCTACACGAGTACTGTGTGTCAAAAAGGTAGTATTAGTAAAACTTCTATTTCATCAAAAGACTGATTTCATCTTCTGGAACGTTTTGAGAAATTACATGGATCTGACTGATTACCTAGTAATTTCATAACATTCACTGTTATTGCCATGTTCAATGGTAATTTGTAAATAAATTATTTTCTGCTTTCTGCACTGTCGCCTCACTAATCCTTTGGTCCAGGTTTTGTTGGTTGGTTGAGTTTGTTTTTTTTTATTTTTTAAATCATCACAGGTGCTTTCCTTATCATCATAAATACTCAAGATTATGATGAGAATTCAGGAATTTATTTTAAAAATCTTTTGATATGTAAAGTGCTTTTATTTCTGCTGAAGGGAAAAGGATTCTTTTAAAACTTAAAATTATATTCAAATAAAAATTTGTATGAGGGAATTAAAAAAATGGATAATTTAAAATACATATCTAGAGTAATATATATTATCATAATATTTAGAGTAATTTTTCTTTTGAAACCAAATCAGGAATATTTCCCCAAAATTTTGATCTGAAGTCATGCATCTTCAACTTCTGATGTATTTGTATAATCACTGAGGACCTGACTGAAACTAAGATAATGTATTTTTAAAAGCATCTATTGTTCCACGTGTTTATCTTATTTCTTTGAACAAGGAAATAAGTCAGTTATCAAGGTTAATAAATTTCTCACTTAGAGATGTGCTAGACAGATTACTGATATCAGATCTCAGCAAAATGACTTAGGAAAAACCTAGCACAGAGACACTATGCTCAGTACAGAGGCAACTGGGTGACATTCTGTGGCCTATTTAACATGAGAAGATACTGTAATAATCACTTTTTGTATTACATCTATGGCTAAGGAGAGTGTTCTCTAAAGGAACAAAGAGAAAAAAACACAGAATACCATTAATAAATTGTATTAATAGAATTAATAAATGTTCTCTAGAGAGTACTTTGGGTCAACCGTTCCTCTTCCACTCTCCTGCTATTTCTTCTGTAGTTGCAATCTGAAATGATTAAGGCAGACCCCTAGTCTCTGATTTACTTGCTCTTCCAAATATATCATCATAGACACACTCCTCTTGTAAGACACTAGTGGTGTACACAGCAGGCCTGAAAGAGCCTCTGCTATCGTGAAGTTTTAATTGCTGTTGAAAATAAAGACCACTGAGACCTACTGCAGATAATGGCTCAAACTAGCAAACACGTTCTGATCAACAGATAAATATGGATACCGTGGGAGGAATATGTAGCTGTTTAATAACAGATAATCTTGTATGAGATGGAAAAGTTAAGATGCCAAAAATTTAGGACATGACTGCACTTCTAACTCACACAATTGATTTAGGAGGCTACTGGATGAACCTTGACCTTTCAGATTATCTGAAGATTTAATGAAATTTAATGGAGAGCTTGATATTGGAGAACATTTCAGTTATTAGGAGGTTTCCAACGACAAAATATATTCAAAGATCTAGTGAATGTTAAACAGACTATACCCGTATGCCAATTAAATGAGATGCACTCTAAAAAACTGTTCAAAAATGGAATATTCTTGTATTATTACTGTCATTATTACGGAATCATCTAAGTTGGGAAAGACCTTTGAAATCATCAAGTCCAACCTATGATCTAATATCAGCTTGTCAACTAGACCATGGCAAGAGTGCCACATCTAGTTCTTTCTTAAACACCTCCAGAGAGAATGACTATCACTTCCCTGGAAGCCCATTCTGTGAAGAACTTCTTCCTAATGTCCAAAATTATATACAATAATAAAATAAGAGTAGTCACACAAATGAAGTAACTCACTGTTAACTTACATTTTTGGCTAGTTTTTTAGTATGAATGTTTTCACTTCCAGACTTTGGAAACAGGGCCTGCCTGAAAGACCTATAGAAACTACACAGTGCAGAGCAAAATAATAATAGGGTTAACTGAAAAAAAGCAGTCTACAAAACAATTATATGCAAATTAAACCATACCTTCTGGGGATCATCAGAAGATTGACCAACTTAAAGCACTAAAGTGAATCCTCTGCAAAATGGGGCAATACTAATACTACTTTTTTTCACTAGAATTTTAAAGAATGATTCATGCATTTTGTTTAGACGCAAAGATTTTTTTGCTGTCTCCCTGAAAGATCTATTCGCCAGATTAATATTCTAGTGCTTGAGTACCTCAGTACAGTAAAAACATTTTATTTTCTATACATTTACGAATAAACCGTATAATTAGTCACAAATTCCTTGCATATGCCCTGCTCTCTGTCTCCTTTTGCAAAAAGTATTTAATTATTGTCATGCACATTCATGGTAGGTTTTTTTCAGGCATTCAAAGAATATTTTTCAAGTGATTAATCTTCTTCTGATGAAAGGTCATGGCCAAGGAGTTCTCATTATATAAAAGAAACTAACAGAATGTGAAATGAACAGACAGATGAAATATTCTGTGTCATATACCAAAATTCAGCTATCTGAAAAGGAGTAGGTAGGATGGTTGGGTAAACACACAATTAAAAAAATGTTTTCCAAGCTAGCAGAAAAACTACTAAGAATGCAGACTGTCAATGCTTTCTTCACCTTAAGTTTTTTAATTTCTTTCAGTAAAACATTTAGCTGGGACTTAACTGTAGCTACTTTTGTAGTCTAAAAGACATTTATCTGACATTAGTCATCTTGGTTCAATCGGGGGCCATCATCACCAAAAAACTATTCATTCTGTCATAAGATATATGCACAAAATAACAGGATGAATCAGAGCTGGTTCTGCCTCTTTTTTTTTATTGACTCTGGAGAAAATCTAGGGAAATGGCTTAAATTAGACAGTTAAATGTTTTGATAACTACAAATTGTCCAGATCCAAAAGCAGTTACAGCTTTGTACTTTGACAATTTTGAGAATAGGAAACTGTGAGGCCTTCCAGAACAGAAACCAAAAGAGCAAATAAAGGAAAGCTACCTGAGCCACACAGATAAACACTACAGACTGACTGTATGAACACTGGATGCTAGCAGTAACTATAACTACTGCACACCAATAGAAAGTAAGAGGGGTGAATGGCTACATAAACAATCAGGTAAAGCACTTACAAGGGAGGAATTTCAGGTCCAGTTCCTGTTTCAAGGCATAGGAAGGAACTGAATGTTTATGTCTCCAAGTGCCCTTAAGAGTTGGGACACCACTACTGCTTTCTCCCAACATCTGTAAATTTAGGTGTTGGTAGTTCTGTGGCTCACTAGCATAAACAACTTTTACCTTTTAAAAATAGAAAAAAGTGGAAATATTTCTCCTGTGTTTCACTTACACTTAGTTTGTGATGTGCAAGCCCACTGCTTCCAGTTTAGAAGTTACCATGCAGAAAGTGTGGATCCTGATCCTTTGAAACCACCAGATAAATTCCAAGGTGAAGATCTTTGTCCTCAAGTCACCAATAACCAGTAAAAACCCAAAAAAATAAGCAAACTGACGGAAGACTACCACATATTGCTATATGACATGCTGACACTTGTTTCCATGTCTAAGAATGAACTAAAGAAAAAGTCATCTTCAGACAGAACAGGACTAAGGCATTACCACAGTCCAGACCTTATCAGAAAGACTAAAACTGATCCTCAAACTGAGCATAAAGAATAGTATTAACTACTTCTGTAATATAACATGATATTTCTTTATGTTATGACCACACCAAGTGAGTTCTCTAAAATTCCAGAACTGTACCTGTAGTGATTGTAACCAGAAGACCACTGTAAATTGAGGAGTTAATGATCCACACAACAGGTAACCTGAGCAGGTGATGCCTGTGCTGCTCTAAGCTATATGTATGTCACTGTGCCACCACACCTGTGCGGTGCTGTGTGCATCCCTTGGCTGCAGGAGAACCACAGCACACACAGGGTGACACAGGAGCTATTTGTTATGGAGATTGCATTTAGACAAAAAGGTGTGAAGAAGTTCTCATGTGTACATCACTTTTTTTTTTCTTTTTTTTTTTTTAGTAGAATTTATTAATAGAACTGTTTTAAGAAAAGCATGTAAAATCTCAACAGACCTTCTCCTTTACACTCTTTGCACCAATAAATGACATTTTTAAGTTGTGTTTTACGGTGTAAGTGCCCTCCTTATTATGGTGATAACAAACCAGCACTTGTAGCTGCAACACAGTAACCAAGATACCTTATGCTCCAGCTGAAATGACAGTCTTTAGAAATAATTTTTTTCTACTAATATTTCTAGTGTTAATAGTACTTTATCCAGAACACAGCATTGTTAAATTACCATTTTATTTTCTGAAAAATTTTTTTTTTTAATATATGTCTTAAAAGGAAGAGTGAGTCTTTTTTTTTAATAAGCTTCAGGTGCCATACATACTTCTAACATTCATGATGCTGAAAAAAACTTAAGAGGGCAATAACTGCCCAGCTTTTTAAAACTATACCACCCCTGAGATTTCATTGTTTCTGGTACTGTTTTTTAAGAGCTTCATACCTAATATATGAAAATCTTCAATAATGTCACTATTTCTTACTCACATGACCACAAACTGCAACCTTCACCTCCTTTTTACCCACATTTAACAGAAACACCTACCTAGAAGAATGACTGACTCTCATCCAAATCACTAGAAGTTTGTTATGGAAGCCCATTTAAAGTGAAGTCCAGACCAGGATGAAAAGATCTCAGTGCAATCTACTCTCTTTGAAGTAATTCCTAACATAGTTATTCAATTAGATAATAAAACATATGTATCATTCTCAGACACTAAGGGCCTTTTTTGAAGGAGTTCACAAATCCTGGCTGCTGAAAAGACCTATTTAGGAGGAGCAACAGTGTAAGAGAATTAAGAAGGTTAAAATGTAAAAGTTCTAAAGTAAAATTTAGTTCTTACATCTCTATAAATTCTGAATAAGCCACAGACTACAGGGAAATACTCCAGATGTCTAGTAAACAAAGATCAGGCACTAAGACATAAAACCCTCATAATAATTCCAGCAACTTCTATCTCCTCTAAAATAGGCAATTACTTCGATGTTGCAGGAAGTCCCGGAGCTGACACTACCACTGATTATTTTAAATCTTTTTATTTTTGCCTGCTGTATAAACAGGTATAACTAGTAATTATTTTTCTTTCTCTTAGATGCTTGAAGATATATGCTCCTATCTTAAGGGAAGCATACTGTCTATGAAAAGTCTCTCTCCTCATCTGCATGGTAATTAAGCAGTACTCAAAGTGCTATCAGACAGCGTACAAGAACAGGGCTACAAGGCAGCTAGGGAGCAACTGCTAGAGACTGGTGTGCTAGACTGGAAAGTTAATGCAAAGCTTTTCATGACAACTTTTCCATCCAGTTCAAATTGCTTTTATAGGCTGCAATTCTGAATTCCTAGTTTCTTATCATAAAAAGGATGTTTTATAAAAGATGGACAGACAAAACACAGAAGTATCAACCAATGAAGGAAGAAAATCTTGCAGAAGATAAAAAACACTACAGTGCCTTGAGTGCTATCAGACAAATCACAGTTCCAGTGAACAGATCTCTGTTAATTTTCTAAATGACACATTCAAGAAACAAAAGCCAAATAAAAGGAATCATCAGTTCAGCATTTAAGAAGAACACATTTGATGGTACATTTTAAATGAAATCCCCTCCTCCAATAAAAGCGCCATGTTGCAATCTAGTTAAGTCTATTCAAAGTACTCCACATTGATCATCTCATTCTTCTCCTGAAAAAAAACTCCAGAGGACACATAATGACAGTGTAATCAACATTTATATGAATTCACCAGACGTTGTCCAATCTTGTAAAGACCAGGAAAGATGTAACAATAAGCAACAATAAGACAAAAACTGTCTTCACTATCCTGTATGGATAAGTTTCCTAAAAGTTACTATCTCAAAGTTGTAAACAAAACTAATTAATAGAGAGATAATGGAAATAATCAGACTGACGCTGACAATCCAGACTGATGCTGAGTCTCCTCATCTTCCATATTACTCATTATAAGATAAAGACACTTAGCAGGATTGGTATGCAAGACAATAATTCACTTGTACATTTCATCCACATCCTGGAGTTTATTCCATCTCATCACGTAAGAGAATCTAGAACACACTTTTAATTTTATATTAACTGTTTTGTTGTTTGTTTTTTTTTTTTTAATTTTAAAATTCATTTGTTCAAAACAATAAAGTTACAGATTCTGTAGCCATATTTTAATATAAAAAATGGATATACATCAAAACTACTCTAAGTAGTCAAGATCTCTATAAACCTTTACCACACAAATAAAAATCCTAGAAAAAAAGAAAAGAAAGAAAAAAAAAATTACAGTTTGCATCCAAACCTTGAAAACCCAGAGGACCTACTTGATTGCACCAGAAAAATGGATGCTAATCTAGCATTCAGGATCTTTAGTCTCTATCATCCCTCAGTGAAAAACACAGAGCTACTAGTTCCATTTAGAAAGCTGCTAACTGTATTGCCTCAGAGGAGCGGGTTCTGGAACATCAAGTTTCAAGCTCTGTAAGACTCATAAATCAGTATCAACTCCTTCTACTATACCCTGACATAAATGGGAAAAGCCCCTACACTGTCATTCCCCTTTCTAACATTAGAAGTCTGTATAATGAAAATACTCCACTTTAGCAATATGCATGGTATGCTGTGATTGCCATTCTTCCTACTAACATTCCTAGTCCTCTCAGAATTTATTTTCTTATCCATAGACTTGCAGCTGAATTGTAAATTGTCTGAAAGGAATTATCTGTATTTACCACTTTCTCAGTACCTAAAATGAAAACAAGTTCCTATTCCACGACTGTTCCAAGCCCTCAACATATTTGCACATGGCAGACTTAAATTTTAACATTAAGTGACGTATTTGTCAATTAATAGCATGCAAAATAGATGAACAACTTTTTTGTTTCATTATAAAGAGAACAAAAGTTTATGTGATGACACAAAGGCAACAGACATTTCTAGTGTTTACAACATAAAATGTCTCTCATGTAGTATTCATTAGGGACACTAGAGACAGTTATCACATCCAAGGCCAAACATCCATAGACTATCCAGAGAGAAATCTTGTCCTAGGCAATAGCAATTCACAGTTTAAACTTTGGAAGTCTAATCTTGAGCCTTCAACAATTTTACATGGATGCATAAAACTTAGCAAGAGCAAGTGCTGGACTCTTCTGGAATTGGAAAATCCTGGTTATACACAGAAACTGGGGAATGAGAGGCCAGAGCAGCCTCAGAGAAAGGGACCTGGGGGTCCTGGTCAATGAACATGAGCCAGCAGTGTCCTGACAGCCAGGAGGGCCAACCTTGTCCTGGGGGCATCAGGAATGGCACCTCCAGCTGGGCAGGGGAGGGGATTGTCCTGCTCTGCTCTGAGCTGAGGCAGCCTCACCTCGAGTGCTGGGGGCAGTTTTAGATGCCTCAAAGGATACAAAGCACGTACAGAGCATCCAAAGGAGGTCTAGAATATACAGAAGGGTCTGGAAGGGAAGCTATATGAAGACTGGCTGAGGTCACTTGGTTTGTTGAGTGGGGAGACGAGACTGAGGGAAGACATCATTACAGTCACTACAACTTCCCCAGAAGGATAAGTGGAGAGGCAGGTGCTGACCACTGCTCTCTGCTGACCAGTGATAGGACAGGCAGAAATGGAATTAAGATGCATCTGAGGAAATACAGGTTGGAGATTTCACTGTGTCCAAAGGAACACAGGTAAAGGTTCTTCACTGAGGAAGTGGTCAATCACTGAACAGTCTCCCCTGGAAGTTGGTTGTGGCACCAAGCCTGTCAGAGTTCAAGAATTGGCTGGAAAATATTAATGGTCGTATGATTTAATTTTAGATAACCCTGCAAGGATCAGAGAATTGGACTCTGTGATCCTTATGGGTCTCTTCCAACTTGATATACTCTGGGATGGCTATGATTCTGTGATTCCACTCTGACACTTATTTTTTTTTCCTTTACTTCAATGATTTTTCTCCAGAAGACAAAAAGACAGTATCTGTAATAAAATATGCTATTAAAGTAGGAGACCTATTTGAAGAATAAATACATGTAGTACATGCCTAAAAACCATACAGAAAATATAATAAATAAGATGTATACTATATTTGTGCAATCTACTGGTTTTATTAAATTCTTCTTAGACACTGAGAAAGAAGAGTCTAAACTAGCCAAAGAGGATTAGCACCATATGAAAGAAAAAGAAGGATTAATTTTAAAATGCCCAGGAAAAAAAAAAAAATATTTTGTTTCAGAAGATGATATTACATTATAGTTTGGCAAGCTGGTAGCTTGAATCACTGAAAAATAAGTAATTGCCTCCTTGGCTTCAAGTGCTACATCTGTTTAATTGACTATCCTCTGTCCTTTGTCATTTCAAAAATTCTAAACACACAATTAAATAGTTTCTAGCGGACAGCCAAGCTTATCCATTCCTCAGAAGATATCAGGTAGCTTTATGTGTTTTTACATCTTATGCAGACAAAAAAATGGCAATGTGTTTGGTAAGAAAACTGTGCAGCAAATAATAGGTACTTTCCATCAGTGAATAGACAGCCTCATAGTTAAGGAAAATTCTGTTGTGTATCAATCATTCCAGGTGGGATCAGCTACCCCTTTTCCTTGCATCATTACCATCTCCCATGTGCTGAGGTGCTTCTATCTAAAATGTCCTTAGAAAGAATCCCTGAACCATACAGCTTGCATGAAGTGCACACACTACAGCAGTGAGCTGACTGTTTGGTGAAGTTATAAATACAGGTTATGCATGCAAGAACATCAGTGCTGGCTTATACATGCTGGGTTCTTATAACATTTATGCCTAATACTGATTTAATGCACAATATTTGTGATTCTCATATAGTACAGTGATGGATGCATAAATTACCTCAGATCAGCAGCTAAAAATATTTTTGGCACTAACTGTCCCCTTAATTGAGATTGGCCTCATTAACATTGATATTAATTTCTTATCAAGAATAGTTTATATACATCAAATTTATAATGGTATTTATTTTCTGTTTTTCATTGTTTGTCCTAATTGATCTCTTTCTGCTAATAGATATGATAAACAAGTCCTTGGTCCTATGCAGAGCTTTTCTGAATACTCACAAAACGTTTAACAAAGAATGCTTAGCATTGTGATCTCCACTGCTACCAGCAGAGACACACACAGATAAGTCAAGTGCCTTTTAAAGTATGCTCTACACACAGCTCAGAGAGCTAAGCTAACAGGACTCAAGACTCAGTCCTGTGCAATATTAAAACAGCTAAATTCTCTCCCCTAGAGATAGAAAAAGCCAAAATCAGGTGGCTAATTACAAGTAACTGCAGACAACCAATAATCCTTGAGTAATCCAGTTTCAAGCCCCCTGAATTATTAGATTCATAGATGCCTTGTAAGCCTCTGAAGTAATTAAAGCCTGACTGAGAAGCTAAGAGATCTTCAGCAGAAATCCTATGAATAGATTAGCTTGAGAACATAAGGTATGATGACTGTTCATGTACTATTTCACTGTTTGAGCAGTGTCATTCAGCAAAACCCTCAGCAAAGCAAAACATGTACCCAAATTGTACATGTAATAGATTCACATCATCTTTACAAAGTTAAAGCTAATGTTAGAAGAAAGCACTGAAAAATGTGACCTAATCTCTTACTATATCAATGACAACATGAGATGCAGTAATTGACAGAACACACCCAGATTCTTCAAGGCTCCAAGGGAAAAAGATCTTCCTTTGAGTTTTCCATAAATTAGGAAATTGAGTACTTTCTGATGAAGGCAGTCTATAAGAAAAAGATGAACTTTTTACTTTTCCACCATTTTTAAACCGAGATTCTTCCATAATTTGAAAAGAAATTCTAAGATTTAGGGGCTTCTAGAATTATTAAACTACTGTTAATTTTGTATGTTTTAAGACAAAATACCCTTGGAAACTTACTAGAGTGTCTAGAGGAAATTAAACATCCTGAAATTACCTGGAATCTCTCCACTGACCATGCAAGGAGTGGAAACCATTTATTAGACTAAAACTGTATGTGTTGAGCAATGAAATATGTTTTATCATAATCACTGGACTCTGTTATAAAGAATGTTCACTAACTCATTCCGTATCTGAGTTCATTAAAATCCTATCACTTAATCAGAAAATAAGAGATTTTTTTTAAAATTATAATTCAAATTGGACTCAACCTAAGAATTTATTTTTAGTAGTCACAGTTACTGAGTTTCTGTCAGTCATTAAGACTAGAGCCTCCTTCTGAGCCATTAAGTACAATTAACCTCAAGTGTGAATTTGACGCAATTTGACAAGAATAATATCTATCTTTGCCCAAATTCTTGGTGGGTTTTTTTTTCTACTTTCCACATCCATTTAATGTAAATTTTTAATGCACATTTTTAAAGAAAGTACAATTCCTGGCATGTCTGTTCAAAAAAAATCCCATAATTTTTAGCAAGACTGTAAGGCTAAAGCCACTTTGGACCACAGCATAAACAGACCAGTGCTTAGGTTTGTCACAGCCCTTCCTCTTGAGGAATATGTTTTGCTGAGCATCTGTTACAGAGCTTTCACAATGCAGATCCCAGGACCTGAAACATGAATGAGTAGCAGCATCTGTTTACATTACTAACAGCAGCATACACAACAAATGCCTTAGGGAATGTTTATTGCTCTCCTAATCTCATCTTCCTGCCAGCCCGGACCTGCAACTTGATGGAACCACATCTTCCAAATTCCTTCCTCCTCTCCCAAGAGAATCTGATGCCAAATGGGGCCAACACAGTCCATCTGCCCAAGAAAGAGCAAAGAAAAATAAAAAAGCTAAGCTTCAAAAAAGTGAAGCAGAAAACCATCACAGCTATGGATTCTGTTTTGAGCACTTGTTCCACACCTGTGTTATGATGTCTGTTCAATGAGACTTTCACATACTGGCCTCACATCTGACTCACTTCTCTGTTCTAGTCACAAATTCTATATCTTCTCACAACTTCTCTTTGCTATTCTAAACATCTCCAAACCTTATTTTCCTTTCCCATTTGGAGGTCCTGATGGTATTTCCTAACTCTTGGTATCATTAAGACTAGTCAGGTTTACTTTCAAGTTAAGAAACTTTATTTAAGGAACTTGTGTCCTTTTCTAAACAGTTAAAGATTAGGGGGAATCTAAGTTCTAAATAAAAGATGCAAACATTATGTAGTTCAAATTTAAAAATAAAATTTAAAAAACCCATTTCAATTAGCATAAATGTTCAAAGAATTATTCATGCCTATGCAAGAAACTATATCACTTCTGGTCTAATAGCTACGGTTCTGAAAATATGCAGGTGATAAAATATTTCTAAATTTCCATTAGAAACTCAGATCACAATGGCAATTTAATGAAAGACTAGAATTAACCTCACTGAAATGCAAAATTATACCAGAGACTCTTATATTACACTAACAATGAGATGAGATTATATAAGCTTTTGAGACAGGATACTGTTGGGTTCAATTTTTCAGCTGTGCCTTGCAAAGATGAGAAAAAAACCTATTATATCTCTGGTGCACTGCTAAGAAGCACAGCATACATATAGTTAAAGTGAATAGGAACAATAGGTCAGCATGATGGAACTTATCAGGAAAGAAAAGCTAGGAAATGTGGAGGTCTACAAAACTAAAATATATATATCATCCCTGCAATGATCTTTGGACTCATGCATTATATATATATATATATAAACCAAACATATAAAAGAGAGGCAAAATAACAGAGAGAGCAACATAAAAGTGATAGAATTTGCAACCACAGTAATTTGAATCAAACCCTGGAAAACTTCAAAAGGTTTCAAGAACTTTATAAAACTTCTGC
>VWZN01006206.1:0-17823 GCA_013396955.1 Regulus satrapa
ACACACTGTCACAGTGAATACCTGCAAACACAAACAAACATCTGTGAAGAGCTCTTGTGCACAGTTAGGCTAAACCTTTGCTTCTCAGAAGGCTAAACTTTAAAACACAGCACATGCAACCTGTTTATCAAAACATCACTAAAACATCAGGAAAGTACAATATAAACTTGCATCTCTGTTCCTGCCTTCCCCAGAACAGTGAATTTCCCTCATATTCAGTTTTGATGAGAGATACATAAATGGCTTCTGCCTCCTCTATAATGGCTGTTTTAAAATAGCAGAAGAGTTTTGGTTTAAGACTTTATGTTTGGGAACTGCATGACAGAAGGTACTGCAGGAACTCTTTCTTCTGAGAATTTTTCGTGTCTGACATAATGTGTGTATAATAAAGGTTGCAAGACACAGAATGATTTCTAATTAGTGGTGAGCTGATTATTGCTCAGCCTCATACTGAACGCAAAAATGTAGTGCACACAAAGGGTTTCCAAACACACCACGTGAGCATTCCGAAATGCTTAGCTGCCACAGTGTTAAGGATGCTGGTCAGTCAGTGCTTTGTTTAACCTGCTTTGGTATAAAATTGATTGTAAAATGGCCACAACCTGAATCTCTACACATAGATAACAGTACAAATCACCCATTACAATCATCCAATCACGGTTTGTTTGCTGGGTTATTTTGTTTGTTTGCTTGTCATTTTTCTTCACAATGTGGCAACATTAAATACAATTTTCCTGCTTTTTAAGAAGCACTGTGCATGTTAAATGCCAGCAGGCACCATCGTGGAACTCAGACCGTATTGTGTCTGCAGCACTTTGCATTAACAATCAAGTTTTATTGTAATGCCTCTGCTGAATGAACCCTCCACTAAGGGAAAAGTGGACTGGATCCAACCACAAGCATGTCCTGCTTTCTAAGTATTTCCAGCAAAATATGCCACAGTTTCAATGGCTGCCAAAGTCCTAAAAAAAGCAAAACAGTTTTACATGTGACAATGAAAAAAAAAATCTTTTAACTTTGAATGCCAGAACCTACTGCTTGTAAAAATTCTGAGATATAGCTACATGGTTTGCTGATAGACTAAGAAGTGACTCTTCAACACCCCCAGTATGTGCCTTGCAAAGCTGCCCATATCCAAGGAACAATTCTCTAATTAGAGGAAAGGTGGAACTTCAGACTCTTGAACTGTTTTTCCTGCAGGACAATCAACAGACTGAAGAAGCAAATACGTGTTTCAACAGATTGCACCAACCTGTGCCAGCAAGACAGAAAAACACTTGACTTTAAAAATCTAGATACTGACAGACAGTACACAGGCCACCTCAAAGCCCTGACTGCACAATGATCATTAGTACTGACCTAAACTAAAGCTATTGTCAGAAAATGAAAGGCTGCTTACATCACTCTTTTTTCACTTTCTGCCTGCCTAGACAATGTCATTCTCCTGTCTCTGTCTACATTTAAAAGGCAGTGCTGACTTGTTTCTCAGCAGTCTAGTTCAACCTTTTCATTAAGTCATTTATGAATAAGCAAATTAAAGAGAGAGGTTTGATTTTGACAAATGCTGGTGCACAACAGCAGCAGTATGACATCACTGCATTTTAATTCAATTTTTTTTTTCCCAGAAACAAGACCACTTCTTCCAGCTGCTGCTTTGCCTGGTGTTCCCAAACTAAGTCTGTGAAAATACGGAGCACCTCGGAAGGTTATCTGCTGTATCACACATAGCTGCACTCAGTGCACCCTGCTGCAGAAAAGACTTTTTTCACAGCCTCAATGGGTGTCAGAGGTGCCCAGTGTATAATGGTCACTATTAACAAGCCAGTGGTTGCCAAGAGCTACCAAAGTGCATTATCTGAGATTATGTAGACCAGTGACATACAATAACACCAGGCTCAATTATACTGCCTTGGTCTGTGCACAGAGGATGCTTTATGACAGCAGAGTGTCCGAGGGTGATGCGGGCACGCTGGGATGGGGAAGACAATGGGTCCCATGCTGCACAGAGCCACAGGGCTTAAAACAGCCAGCAACTACCACTAAAAATGAAAAAAAGGCTTCTTCAGTACGCATCAGGGAAAGCCTTCCCTTAGGGAAACTGAGAAAAACCTGCTTTTTATTTCCCACTTTCACCACTTATGAGGCGGTGAAGAATGGCATTGCTCTACTTAGCAAATAAACAGTGTACACTAAATGTCACTGAGTAACAATGATGACAGCATAACACACTGCAAGACTGCTGAATACGATCCTGTTTCACTGTAATTTTATTATATTCGCTCTTGATCATTAGAAAAAATTGATTTAACTCCTCTGAGGAAGAAGGAAGGCAGAAATCACTTAGCTATTTACTGCATCTCTACTTATTAAAACAGTTTTCAGTCTTGCTCACTATTTATTTATTTTCGTAAGCTCACAGGGCACTTAAAAATAACAAGTTGAGTTATGTACCTTATAGTTGTAAAAACCAAATGTGTATTTTTGAAAAAGAACAGATTAGAAATATTAAAGGGAATAAGAAAAAAATAAAAGAACTAATTTCCAGAATGATGCTTTTTATGAAATTTCAGCAAAGAAAGCTATGCTTTGATAGAAAAGCCAGAAATTATTCAGGAAAAAGAAGTACTTTTACTAGAACTTGCAAAGCAATATTTGACTCAGCTTTTACAACAGTGTTAACAGCTGATTTATGATTGCCACAGTTTTATGCAAGTATTAATCTTCTACACAATAAAATTGTTTTTATTAAGTTTTCATGTTGGTTTTGATACTGATAAGGATATCTGCGAGAAAATGTTTTTGCCAGAGCTATGGACAAAGAGCTCTTTGATGGCCTTCACAAGTTGCTAGGCAATAGCTGAATGGTCATGATAAACTTCAGCTAAGCTGCTCTGAAGAAATGCTCGTGCATTTAATGCCCAGTGCTTTATGCTGGGGGCCTTAGATACAAATCAGCATTCCCCCAGCATTCCTAACTGCATGAATGAAGTGAAGAATTCTTTAGGGATACCACTCCTTCTGCCCATGCTAGCAGAGTATTCGCACACTCCCTATACTGTATTTTTAAGTTGAGACTCAATGATCCACCCAAGTAAGAGAAACAAAGAGCTAATTTGTTTTAGCACTTGAAGGGGGGGGGAATTACCAATTATTTCCTTACTATCTTCCCAGGCAAATTTACAATTGGAATAAGTGCTGTTTTCCAGCTTATTATCTTTTCTTTAGTCTGATAAAAAGTTCAAACTTTGGATTTTTTTTTTTTTNACACATGGAACTTTCTGGTGTAACCCCTCAGCATTAAAACCTATTTATATACTGGCGTACTTCCATGTGTCAGTGCAAAATTGGATATGTAGCAGCCCCAACTAAAGAAGGAACAAGACCTTCAAAGGCTGGAGGAATCTTGGTGTCATTAAAGCTAATGATGCTTTCACATTATGGAACAAAAGCTCACCCTTCATATTGAGAAAAACAAACACTTCTATTCAAGGCAGGTGCAACTTCTGATGGTGAGAATTTCCTAATTTCTCTGTCAAATAATGCATGGGCAGCCCAAAGAAAGGGAGGTGGTAAAAAATGACACTATTTGTAAGTACCCTCACTGTCTTTGAGGGAAGGAGGTACCTTGATCTGGTACCTCTGGCTGAAGGTAGCCAGAGGAATTAATTAAAGTGTCCCAAACTTAGGAGCTAATGAGAGGATCAGAGATTTTTCTGTAGAAGCTCAGATTTCAGCTACTTCATTGCAGCAGCAGGAGAGTCTGTGGCTGCAAATTTTGGTAGGAAATTAGCTAGAAAAGACTGTCAACAAGGACATCTGAGTTTGAAGGCAAACATCCTTATCTGCAAATTTTAGTGGTAGAATCCCTTTTGAGATATTGCCAGTATTCTTCTGAAGATCATACTCTTGCTGCACACTGCTAGCCACTCCAGTGCTATTCTTTTCATCTATGAACCTCTAGGTAGCCACCAGGAAATAACACTTCTCCCTTTTTTAACTTCCTTATAGGCAGAAAAAGGATACGCCAGATCACCAATTTAAAGCTTTTTTTCCCTTTCTAAAACGGTGGTATTTCTCTCACAGAAAGATCCACCACAGTGCACGGAGAACAGACACAGAGGCACAGCGAAATCCAGATGTAGGGTGGAGCTGAACCTCTTATTGGAGAATTCCTCTCTCCAAGCTGGAAAAGAAAATTTGTCACTTATCATGAGAGAGTGCTCAAGTATAATTCAATTTTGCAGCTCACTAAATATTCCTCCCAATGGGGCTTTGTCCTTCAAAAAGCCAGGGGAAACTGGTTGTAGAGGAGGGAAAACCATTTTTTTTTACAAGTGTATTTTGGCTTGGGTGCACTGGTGCTACAGCAGCAGCTCATTTTTGTTTGAAAGATGAGCAAGACCCGCAACAGAATTCTTCCAATTCTGTTTGTTTGCTTTGTAGGAGGGGGAAAAAATGCATACTTATGGAAAACTGAGGGTCAAGGCGGAGCTGCAGCCTCCCAGTGGACCTGGGTGCTTCCACTAGCAGGGTGGGTGTCAAATGGCAGCCCCTTTATAATCCAGCAACAAATGTGCCTCTCAGAAATACTGTCAGAAGCACATGGAAGGACACAGAAACAACACATCTGGTGATGGGTGAGCTGAGTGATGCCAGCAGGTGTAGAGCACAGAAAAAGTCAGAGACACCCCTCCTGCTGCAGCCTGTGAGTGAACACTACGCGTGCTGGTGAAATGTGGGCTGGTATTACTGCATCTGTCTTTTCCACAAACCACTGCCATTGTTTTGGTACAAACAGCAGACTAGTGGTATTTCATAATCCCTGGCATCACATAGCCTTTAAATCGACTTTGAGAGTAACAAATGTCACACTACGCTGACGTGACATCTCCTCACAAATACAAAGGTATGGTGGAGCTGCAGCAGTGGAAGCAGAGCAGTGGTGTATGATCAGGAACACCCACATCACTGCAATTACACTAATGAACTGTCTGGAGGAAAAAATCTTTTTCCATTTTAATTAATTAATCATACTGCTTAAATTAATTTAATTGATTAATACTTTGCTGTGAAACCTCATTTTGCAAGAATATGAGTTCCCTAGTTCAGGAAAATTGGGAGAAGTTTATTTTGACAGCTACTTGCAGAATGAGATGAAACTATCATGGTGCTTGCTGATTTTCTTGTTGAGTGTTAGATGTACCTTTTTAAAGAAAGTTAATCCAAAGTTTTGATATAATTTAGTAGGAAAATTATCATTACCTATCAGGAGAGTATATTTTCTGTGTGTTTCTTCTGTTTTCTATTTTAATAGTTGTTACTCTTTTCCATTCTCTAGCTACTCAGAAATGAAAAAGAATTTTCCTTCCAAACAAAAAAAAAAGTTATTTACAAGATGCAGTGAAAATGTCAAGGGATGAGAGAGTTTGGGGCAGACATCATCCTCTGTGTGGGCAGATGTTTCTCATTTGTGCCATCCTGTCATGTGGCTCCTGGAACTTGATGGAATGGTCAGACTGCCAGGAAAAATTCATCACCATTAACTCTTCCTTCCCAAAACAGAATTAAGCTGCTGCAGAGGGAAAAGCATGATGCAAACTACAAAAGAACACAGGATTTCTAACAAGAGTCCTGTAAACCTAAGTCGCATTTGTTTAGGATGAAACAGAACCCAAATGAAAACCAGCAACCCCAGATAAAAACAAAGATCTAATGAAAGCCAGTTTTAACTATTTCTTGAGTCTTTTAACACAACAGTCAAAACCTGAACGTTTACTCCTAAGTAGAACCTAAAAAGGAATAGAACACCCTGGGCATACTCAAAAACAAACTAAAACTACTGAACAACCTTAAAGCCTCTCACTGTTTAACCTGAGGGGAGCTGCAGCTCTGTCTGGAGTGTGAGGCCAAGCCCTCACGTCCATGTCAGCAGCTCAGAGCTCCCTCACACCCCGAGGTCACAGACCCACCTTCCTGCTTTCCAGCCTTGTGGGACAACCGTGTCACTCCTTCATTTGCTTCTGAAAAGTTATGTAAACTATTCCCTTAGAAGAAATTCCCTGGGGGAAGTGCAGATAACTCTTCTGTTCACGGGGATGAGGAAAATGCTGTGCTTAAAATACCTTCTTGGAAAATCTGTGTTATATTGATGGCATCAAAATATTTTGGGAAGTTCATGTTACCGTCATGGATTTATTTGTGCTTAAAACCAAAAAATACTCACAAGTTCAGATTTTTAAGCTTGCTCAAAATGTATTTATTTTTAACATTACCTTCCCAATAGTTTTAAACAACTAAATTCTGAATAAGTGTTAAACTGATGCAAGATCTGCTTTTCCCCTCTCTTTGTTTTTCAACTAGGTAGGTAACACTACCCACCCAGAACTAGTATGTCTGATGGTTACTTTCACAAATCCAACACACACTCACACAAAAAATTAAGCCACTCTAACATAATTTCTTTTATTTTAGAAGTTCCTGTATTTTCCACACATCCTCCACCTGCTTCTCCACACAGCTCTATGCACAACCTGCCTCCTTAATCCTACAGTCTACTAATATTCCTGCAATGCACTGTTACAGCACAGCTATTTGAGATCCCTTTCCTGAAGTATCCCCTCTTTTTTTTTAATCATTCCAAATATAAGCATCTGCACAAAGCCTGGATTCCTCACTGGTTATTGCTCTGACATGCAAAGAGTGGGAGGAGGATTTTTCCAGACACTGATTATAAAGTGAGCTATGCTGTGGATGTTGTAAAGTGTGTCTAGACATCACCAACATGTCAAAACTAGCCTGTCACACACATGCTGTTCTGATGACATCATCCAGGGATAGGGGGCTCCATTTTATCAATAATTAGGCCTGAAATTCTTTTCTTGTGAGGTCTTTTTCCTTTTTAAGAATAAAGGTGACTACAAAATTACTACATTATGTCTTTATCACATCTATTATATATTATATAATGTATATTATTGATATATTATCCTTTACAATATCTGAATCCCAAGCACATTCAAAGTTTGTGCAGCACTTGAAGCCTCTGTCACACTGTGGGTTAATTATATCACACTGGTCAGGTAATTTTTGTAACCTGTTATAAAAACTGCTAGATTTTTAATCTGGCCTTTCAAAACTGCCTGTTTTAACCTGGATCAATTTATTACAAACCTTTTTACCCTGACTGTCTGTCTCAATTTTAGAAGACTCACAGGATGTACTTCAAGCTGTGCCTTTAGGACTTGTGAACAGCTCTATCTACCTGCACCGTTAAGATCGCCACCTGTTCACATGTTTTTATGGTGGGTATTCTTTGCTTAATACATTCAGTAATTTATGAGAACATTTTGAGCAGATTCAAATTAAAGTTTGTGGAAATGTGTCCAAACATACACACAATTACCTGAAAACTACCTGAAAGCTAAGGACATTAACATCATAACAAAATAAACACAAAATAGTGTCAGGAAAAACAGCAATAGCTGGCATAAGGCTAATTGTATATTTTCAAAATTCATTTAGGTAGCTTCTATTATTTTTTGCACTTCAGGCGTCTGAGTGGCTGATGGCAAGTCCCACTGCAGCTTGTGGAAAGAGAATTAAACCAAAAAAGTCCTGCCTCAGATAAGTGAGTGCTGGCTCTTGAAAGCTCTTCTCATTCACACTGAGAGGGAATGGTGAGACAGGCTTTCTCAAAGAGATAATAAAAAATGAAAATGAGTAAATAATAGAGAGGTTTGGTCTACCAGAGCAAAGCAGGAGCTCTTCCTGCATGTGTATCTGTATTTCTTAAAGATTTCCACTTCCTACCCCCAGTAATCATAAAAAGTCATGTTCATCTGAACAGAAAGTAGAAAAACCAGCAGGTAAGCTGTAATCAGCTACAATTAATCAACCTGAATTGTAGACACCGAGTGTTGTGTACTTCAAACAAGATGCTGGCAATCCATCCACAGAGCCAGGAAGAAAGAGCATACAAAAATAAATGTTTCTGGAAAAAACAACAGTAGGACTGTATCTATCTGAGGAAATTCTAAGCTCACCTCCACCTTTTGTCTAAAAGCACCATAGAAGAAATAAAACAATTCCATCATGAACCTACAAGTCAGTTAGATGACATATTAGTTTACAGGAGAGTGGAATGTGTCTGAAATCACAAATAAAACACAAATCACTGTTTTTCAGAGCACAAACATGTTTTCTTCGTTTCAGGTTTGTTTTTCATGCTGACTCCTCATTATTAAATGGAAGGAGCTCACGTGGACAGGTGATGTGAGATGTGACCTTTGCAATGTTGCAGTATCACAGTGAGGCAGCTGGAACATTCCAAGAGGGGCAAACTTCCAGTGCTAATGAAACCTTACTGAGGATCAAAGAGCTCTTCCAGATTTAAATCTCATAAATCCTTGTGAGACCTAAAACTCCCTTCTAGATGTAAAGGGAACATTTCATGATAGTTGCCTTTCTGCACCGTTCCACCATGTTTTCAAAAAATCTTGCTCTCCATTAGCAAAAGGGTGCAACAACAGTGCCAAATACAAATTTTGGTGACTGATTTGACTGACATAGTTCTTAAAACCTCAATGTAGAAAAACAAAACAACAACCAAAAAAAAGGTGAGAAAACTTTCATGCAGGACAAAGTATGTGCAGAGAAACTTTAAAAAGCTTGAGACACTGAAAAGGCAGCACAGTTTCTGCATGGTTGTCTTGGCATGAGACAAGTTAGGAGGTTGACAAGTTTCTTTTCACAATGAAGCGTCTTGAGTTCCTGGACGTGATGCTTTACCCCAAAGCTGACAGAACAACCTTGGATATTTACAGTCGATCACCACTTATGTAAGGAATTATGTAGAGGAGGTGCCCAAGCTTTAAAGTTTCCCTTTCCATTTCCAGTTTGCTTCAGATCCCACACTGGACAAAGTTTTCCAACCTGTGAGTTACAGGAGGGACACAGAACAGGGCCCTTTCCCCTTCCAACCTCACAAACTCTTCCTTTGCCCACAAAACCAAGTCCCACAGAGGGGGAAACTCTGGTTGTGCTTCCTAGGGGTGTCTCCTGTACCTGACCATCCTGGGAGGCAGCGGCAGTAGCCCGTGGTAGGGTGGCACCCGTCCGCATGGCTGCAGTCACAGCGCTCAGCGCAGTCCAGGCCGTAGGTACCATCCTGTGGCAACAAAAAGCAGAACAACCCAGGCAGTTGGGAGTTAGAGGAGAGACAGGTTATGGTGAGCCCAGCCTCAAAAAACAACCACAGATGTGTCCCAAATCTCTAGGCTGATATTAATGTAAAATACTTGTTGCGTTTGGAACATGTCAGCATCCTACACTTTCGTTCTTTCATTAAAGAAGGGAAGATAAAGAAAGAATTATGCTCTCTTGAAAAATCCCAGACTAAAGCAATTAAATCTCCTTTCTGCATCAAACCCTGAGATCTCTGCTTATGGGTCAAAATGGGTACCACAGAGGGAATAATTTTTAATAAAATGAATGAAAGCCATTAAATTAAAAGATACCTTCAGCGTGATGTTCATGGCATAAAAACCGCAGACTATTACTTTCTTTTGACTAGAAACATTTCTCTTTCCATTAAAAGCATTTCTCTCTGCACTACAACCTGTACTCCATCAAAAAGAGACAATCTTTGGCTATGGGACAGTGCACAAAACAAAACTTTTTTTTTTACCTGTGCAACATTTTTTTCAACCAACAAGAGATTAAAGTTACATCTTCCTGTTGGTGTATTGTTTTTTATCATGGAAAACATCTAAACATTTGAAATTGCTTCTCCTGTTTCTTCTATACAAGCTGGCACACAGATTTGTGGATAATTTCACACAAAATCAACCCAAGAAACAGAGAAGAGTGTATTTTTTACCATCTCCAAATAAGGCAAAGTATAACAGTCAACTGATCATGAATAAAAAGTCAGAACCAAATTTAAAAAAAAAAGGCCATGAAAAAAAGCCCAGTATAATTTACAGTAATACTTCAGGGTTACCCACAGCAAAGGCAATAAAAGGAAAAAAAACCATGTCAGGTTTAAACCCCAATCATTTACATTGAAGGCTAAAAATTGGTGTCAGTCGCATGAAAAATCTGAATAAAACCTATATGAAAATTAATCTGCTGTTCTTTGATGTTCATGCATACATTCCAACCTAGTGCCACAGAATTTAGCTATTCAACTGCTTGTCTTTCAAGTCTAAAGTAGAACAAAATCTTACATCACTTCATAGTAAGGAGTCTTTTGCTCATCTCAACAATACATTTTTATATACAGAAAAGGAAAAGATTAAGCATTTCCTATGCATATAATCAGATTTGGAATGAATGGAAATCCTCAAATATGCTGTTGCAAAGCAGTATTTTTAGCCTACTACATACTTGGACTGAAGTCCAAACTGTAGTTCAAATATTGAATAACAATCTGAGTGGTGATAATAATGTTCTGAAGTTACTGAAACAAATTTAAATACATTGATTTAAATAAAGTCTCTGCTCAGACATGAAAAACATTTCAGATAACTGGAAGTATTTGAATTTTTAAAAAATAAATTATTATATTTTTTTATTATTTGAATAAACAATTTCTGTTTATTTCCCTTCCCTGCTCTGGAATTTTGAAGCAGAATTTGCATTTGAAATAGGTAAATGCTTATGGACATTGTTTGATGCAGATGGAGAGAGGGAAAGGAAGACAATGAGCTTGGACATGCTGAATTACCTGATACAGGAATGCTTTTAAGCTTTGTTTTACTAACTTTGGGATGGTAATGCAACTGCTCTGAAACTACACAGGTCTTTTTTAAATGTCTGTTTTGGAAGAGCTAATGCAGCTTAGGAGGTCTCATCACCCTTCTGTGATAAACAAAGCTGCTTGAGGAAAAGAGAAAAATCAGTTTTCTGATGGAGATGGATTGTTGGAAACACTAAGCAGGTGGTACTTCCATCAGCTTTCCAGAATATATTCAATTCTCTTTGCCACTTTACTCACTACAGGAGTGCTTCATCTAAAAATCAAAAGCAAAGCCCCAAAAGAGCTCTCCCCAGTGTTCCTAGTGCAGAACAAATTTTCATTGAAAATGAGGTGATTTCCAGTTTTCTGCTGTAGTTCAGCTACTCTCATAATGTCACTGCTCAGCAGAGCTTGCCCAAACTGAAAGAAACTTAAATGTGATATGGGAGAGGAATTTACAATGTGTGTGTTCACTTCAGGTGATTCCTTTGCAGTTGTATCAAACCAACATCCTGCTCTGCAGATATATTGCAAAAGTTAGTAACTGACAGGGGAAGGGAAAAGAAGAGCAAAGAGCAGTTTATTTTAAGAATTAGTTTTTGTTTAAAATTTCCCAAAAAATTGAAGTCCGTCACTGAAAACTACGGACTCCAGAAAAACCCTTTTTTTTTATAAAGTATTTTTTTGTAGTGTGTGAAATGTAATTGAAACTGAACAGTTACACAATAAAACAAATCCACTTGGAATTTTACTGCTTAAAAACGTCTGAAATTATGCATTTGAGTTTATGTATTTTATTTCCCCAAAGCTTCAGATTTCAAGATGTAACAAAACTGAAAAGGAGCATGCCATTTTCCTCACAATGACTTCTGATTTTCCAAAGTCTGGGAGAGAGTGGAAGTCAAAGCCTCAGCAGAAAAGCAAAGACCTGTCATGGAAGTGGGTAGTAAGAGTAGCTTCTCACTTTTGACTGAGAAGGAATGAAAATTCTTTATTCATACTCTAACACAGATATAAGGAAAAAAAGTAATTTAAATTACATTATTTGATTTGGTATTTTTCTCCCATTGTTTATACTTAAAAGTAGCTGAACAGTAGCAGTTTGATGGCACTTGATGAAGAAATGTTAGAAGAATTGTTAGTGCCTGTCCCTGACCCTGCACCCCCATCCTGTGTGCTCCAAAGGGATTCATCCCCATGGAGACAGAGTATGACAGATGCCACTCCCTGCCCAATATTCTCCTACAAGAACTCAAAGTTCAGTGGAATTACTAAACTACCTGGCAAGGGAGTTCACATTTTTCTCCCCTCCATCCCGGGGCACAGGTACAGGTTCCATCCAGAGCATTACAAGCCCCTCCATTAAGACACTGGCAGGTCAGGTTACAGCCTAGTCCCCACGTGCCACTGGGACAATTTATGGAGCAATCCACACCATGCCAACCTGCCAAAAAAAAACAAAACCAAGGGATAAAAGTCAGAAATTAACCAGGTTTTCCCCCATTCCTCTCATAGGATGCTCGCCTCTGCCTGGAATGGGGCATGTCTCCGAGATGGGCCATACTGGGGTAAAATTCACCACAGGATTTATCAGCAACTTCAGCTGAACACTTGTCCAGGTTGGAACAAAGGTGTTCAAGGGCACCTTCTAACATCTGTTCACAGCACACATCTGCAGATGGGTGCCAACAAGTAAACTGATGGAAGATCTGAAATGGAAATAGAGACACCTTGACATTTCACTGAGAAGCTCTAAATTACACTAAGAGTGTCAAGGTGTATCCTAAAAATAATTAGGAATATTTTCCCTAGTCTCAGGCTGCTGCTTTCATAATGTTCCATCAGCATTCAACTCAAATAGTCCTGTAATATGGTTTTAACAGGTATCTAACAAAAAATGAAACATAAAAGTACTGCATAAATTTGATTCTCCAAGGAAACACAGAGGACCTTTTAGATGATTTCTGTAGTTCTTTCCAAATACAAAAAGAAATGTAATGGAAAATAGCTCTAAAATTCAGAATTCACCACTGATCATGCCTGATAGCAATGTTTTGCAGACTGGATAGATTGGAATGTGAATAGATTTTTTAAAATGCGATTGTCCATCGGATTCAAGAGGAACAGTGTGAGGCAGGCAGTCACACATTACCACAGCCAGTGACACAGGCCAAGTTTCTAATTTTGTACCTTGTTTACAAAGTAAGTGGAGGGAAAAATAATTCTGCACTGAGACTGATCGACAGGCTATGCAAAACACATGCACAGATATTAGGCTGCCTCGTGCTTCATTGATAACTTCAAATTTAGGGGTCATTTCAGGAAAAAAAAAATTGTAATTTGGCTAGGAAATTTAGACTTTCTCTCAACTGTCTTCCCAGGATTTATAATCTTCTCTTGTTTACATGATAAGTACCTAGGTTCAGTTTAATTTTACTTTTTGTTGTCCTCTTTCACTGTAGTATGACTAAAATTGCATGAGGTACAGGAAGGTAGGATTCTGCATTGCCAAAGGAGTATTTCTCTCTTCATAACCTAGCTGCTTTGCAATATCTACCTGAATAGGGTTAAATTAACCCCACTGTCTCTGTAAAGAGTAAAAGCTCCACATTTGCTGCACAACTGATTTAACAGTGCCAGTCCCTGAAAAAGTTTGCGTCTATTTGTTTAGAAAACTCTATATAAATAGAGTATTGGGAAGGAATTGTTGCCTGGAAGGGTGGGAGGCACAGAGCAGCTGTGGCTGACCCTGGATCCCTGGAAGTGTCCAAGGATAGGTGTTGGATGGGGCTTGGAGCAGCCTGGGACAGTGGAAGGTGTCCCTGTCCATGGCAGAGGGTGGAGCAAAATTATCTGTAAGGTTCCTTCCAGCCCAAACTGTTACCAAGTCCTCCAAAATCCTTGGTATAAATAAACCCCTCTAATATTGTCTTTTCTGTGTTAGCAACTCAGACATTACTTTATTTCTGGTCAGGGTCTGTGTGTGTGGGCAAAATTTTGGGCTTCACACAGATGCAGCCAAAAAACTTCTTCACCTATTGATACATTTTTAGCAAAGAAAGAAATTAATATTAATTGATTCTAAAGTATGTAATTCTCTTTCATTATGTAGCATTCTATCCTCTACTGAGGTAACTGATTCTTCACTTCACATGCTAATTAGTCTGTGTTTTTACTCTTTTTAGTATCTCTTCCCCAGGTAGGGAGTTTCCAACACACATAAATATTGTCTCTGTTATCATTCTGTCTTACTCATCTTTTGGTTTCGGCAGAATGTCTTCGTAGCCCATAAATTCTGCACTTCTTGTATTCAGCTTGAACAACACATCTCTCTCTCACCCTCCCCCAGACTTTCTTCATTGAAGCATATCAAAGTTAGCTGAAGAAAACCTGAAGTTTCAGTAACTTTTATCAAGTTGTATATGTAATTGTCATATATATGACAAAACTTTGCTAAATTGTGGCTAAAAGTGATTAAAAACCAACACACTGCTTATAGTCAACATACTGGTTATAATTAATTAAAAACAAATTATTAAAATTTAATGAAAATTATTAATTTTAAAAATAGAAAAGCTATGTAATTTCCAACAAAACCATTCTGGGATTCTGTATGATTTTGATTAGGAATGCTGACATCAGATAAAGGGTACACCCTTCCTGGCAGAGCAGAGAACATGTTTTCATCTCCCAGAGCAGCAGAAGCATCAAGTGTCTGCTTCTCACTTCTAAGTTTCGTCTTCGCTACTTCAAAAACCCAATTTCATTTAAGGTTAAGACAAATAGAATCCATCTGAAGGGCCACTTACCTGCTTTGCAGGCACAAGAACCATCCACAGGTGAACAGGTGGCCTCGTTTTTGCAGCTGCACGTGGAAGAGCAGTTCACTCCATATGTTCCAGGGAGACAAGGGGTACCACAAGATGCACCCTGAATTAAAAGACAAATAGTCCAAAACCATCTGAGGAGGCTCAGACAATACAACTGACCCAAGTGATCAAGTGATTAAAAAAGCCAGAAAAAATACGGCCCATGCATGACCTAGGCTGTAAGTAAATTATCTTTAATTTAGGGGACAGGGACACCTCATGCTTTTGAAGTATTTTTGAGTCTTTTAAAGTAAGTATTGGTTTTCTATGATTTGCTGTGACAGCTCAAGTCACATAGCACCCAGTTAGATCAATGGACAGTAATAAAGAAGCTCTTTATGAAACCAAAACTCAGTAAGAAAGCAGTTTAATGGTAAATCCTGTGGATATGTAAAATATTTAAAGAGCTAATTTGGCTGATGTTTTCAGTTATTACTTTTACAAGAATGTTCATACTGTAAAATATTAAATTAGCATCCAAAGCACATGTAACAGCACATGTGTATAAAAGTTACAGAATAATCTCTCCTGAAGTATAAAAAGAAGTGTTTTTGGCTGGAGTTTCTGTGAATGGAGCGTGAGGAGTTGATGACTGAAACCCAACATTCCTACCTTTACTTACATCTCAACAGCACACCCTCATCACTACCAACATATTATAAAGCAAATAACTTCTTCTAAAAATGCCTTTATCTGAGCACTGAGAACCCATCATGAACTCATCATGTTGAGTTTTCAGAGTCCTATAGCACAAGCAGTGCTACCCAAACACCCTCACTTCTCTTTTACCGCAGCGGAGAAAGGACGAGTTGGCACCCTGAAGAATTTGTTGTACAACTGGGGCTGAAAACTATGAAACTGTGAAAGTGAGACCTCTTTTACCTTAAATCCAGGGGCACAGGTGCACTTCCCAGTGACGCTGTCACAGTCAGCCCCGTTCTGGCAGCTGCAGATCTGCTGACACGACTCCCCATAGAAGCCCGGGGAACACGTCTCATTGCAGTACAGCCCAGACCAGCCTGGCTTGCAGGAGCATTCCCCAGACATGGGGTGACAGCTGCCACAATGCGGGGGATGAAAGGTTAACTCAGTAATTCAGGACTAAACATGACATAAACATTTTTTTCTTAATGAGCTATATTTAATAAGCTATTATTTTCTATAATAAACTGTTGCAGATAGGTTGCGTGAAGGGCCTTGCAAGAGATGATTTTACTTCCCAGTACACAATTTGGTTTATTTATATAAAAATACATGCCAATTAAGATAGGAAATCTAACATTTTACAACATACAGACATTTTGGGAGGACATGGAAAGAAATGAAGTAGTATCATTTTTCTATCTCTATTTGAACAGAAACCTTGCTGAAATACAGTTTCTACTATAACACAGACATCCACAGATACAAATATTAAGATGATAAAGCCCAACATCTGTTGTTCTATTCCTCTACTCTAACAGGATCATTTTCATAACACTGCAAAAGCTCAGCAGCATATTGTCTGAGAAACATGAAGAAAAATAGCATAGCATCCAAAACATGAAATTACAACCCAGCACCCCATCAGCAAAGCAAGAACATTCTTTTCATTAAATTAGTTTGGAAGAGGACAACTGGAATCTGTCAGGGAATGGTACAAAATCATCATCAGTAGGCAGAAGCCAGCTATATCATGAGAGCAGTGACCTTTTGGGGAGTACATCCCCTCTCTGCTGGTCGTACCTGATGGCAGAGCAGCTGCCTCTATACCTGGAACAGCAGTTTCATTGAAGGGCCATGCAGGCAGCTGCTGTCTTGTAACAAATGGACATGATCAGCTGTGCAAAGATATATAGGCTGGGAGAGGGGACACAATGGGGTGCTCTGTAGCACTCTGGCAGACAAAGCATTTGCTTAATTCCCACCAAAGGAAAGCCTTAGTATCCAAATCCACTATATTTACAATGGGAAGACTGTTTGGAGATATTTGCCTCCCACTGATTGAAGTGAAGCTCCTTTAATGGCAGTGGAAGGACAAAAAAAACGCTCCCTCCAGACAAATTAAATGACCCATGACAAGAGCCTGGTTTTGCAAGACTTGATGACTCTGTGTGTGTGGGTGTACTGGAAACTGAGTATTTTTCTGACCATTTGAAAGTCTGCAAAAATACCTGCTGCACTTTGAGGTGCTGTAACATCACAACAGCAATCTCTGAAAGAGCTGCAGTGTAACATGGGAACACAACATTAGTTGCAACTGCTCTTGGACTTGAGGGCTGCTTTTGTCCAGGTAAGAGTTTAAAATTGCTGGAACCAACCATTGCTTGGGAAGGCATGCGTTCTGAAAGCTGGAACATCAGTACATATTCTGCTTTCTGCATATTTAATGCACATGTTATGGCACCATAAAAAATGTGTGGATCTTCAGGCTGTTAAAGTACCTTTGACAGTGTTGATGTAAAGTAAGAGGAAGGGCCTTTTCATGCAGAAATGGTTCAAAATTCATGATGTTCATACTGAACAGTCCTGGCTATTTGTTAGTTATGTGCATACCAGCGATGAAACAAGAAGAAATTGAACTATTATCATAAAAACACAGGCAAAATTATGAATAAACATGATGCAACAAGACAATCACGTCTGTCCCCGTCCTAAATTCCTGTAGGACCCCAAGTTCTCATTAGTGGAAAAATACAGGGCAGAGAAAATTAAAATTTAAAAAAAAAATCAATCCATAACTAGATAGTTGTTAGCATAAGAATCAGAATATATTCATAACATAAATTCAGTAGCACTGGCACTTTAAGACAAAAATCCCAGTGTTCACAGAATCCCATAAATTCCTGATTGGAAGTGAGGTTTGTTGTTGGGGTTTTAAATTCTTTTTTTTTTCCCCCTGCCAGGAGAGGGGGAGCCCACACGCATGAGGAAGCACTGGATATGAGGCAGAGGCATTGATATTCTGTGCCCCCCAGTGAGTGTCACTGAGGCGTCCTCGCCCACGTATTGATTGATGCCGAAATTAGTATTCCGTGATTTGTAATTAGATGTAGGAAGCCAAAGCACTTCTGGAGGTTTTTGATGGGTTCTCACACAGTTATCTTAATTGGCAATAATGTTTAAATATTAAGGTAGGGAAATAAAGAGATGCTGAGGCACACTGGCAATACATCCTCTTTTATTCCTGCTTGTCTTGCTAGAAATGCAACCCTACTCTGTAGAGAGACCAAAAAA
>VWZN01006206.1:19359-48766 GCA_013396955.1 Regulus satrapa
TGTCAAAAAAAAAAAAAAGAAAAGCCCCAGCCAAATGCTGTTGTTTACTGGTGAACACTTGTAATCTGATTTGACCAGGGGATGTCTCTTTCAGTGGTATAAATGAAGGAACAGCTGTGTGGAATATGAATCAGAAGTAATCCCTGTAATATTAGAAATGGTATACAGTGCAATACATTCCTGTCAAACCAGGCTGCTACAACAGTCTGCAGACAGTTTTTTTCTAGGGAAGTAGCTAACTGTAATTCATAACACAATAGTATTTTGGGTGCTAGACTATTTTGAGAGCTGGAGGGCCCTGCATTATAGTGCCATTTATTCCTGATGACACTGCCCAAATAATAAATGGTTTGATTTTACATCAGAATAAGTGTTATTTTTTTTCTTTAAGGTATTTCAGGCAAATGGGATGAGCAGAAGCACAAGTACACAACTGTAAAATTATATGACTGGAAGGGGAAAAGAATTCAGTTTGCTGTTACACAGTTTGCCAACAAGAGGTGAGTTGGACAACTCCAACAAACCAAAAACTAATTTTTCACAGAGAATTAACAGAGCAGTTATTTCTGTGGACTTAACTTCACTGATAAACTCTGACTAAAGGCTTTTATGCTGTCAGTTAGAAAAAGTGCATCTTCCATTAATGTACAGCAGCATTCTATGTGACACTCAGTAGTTCCTGTAAATTCCCCTCACATCTACTTTCAACAGCAAAAATTTAGATTGTGCTCACAAACCTTCTCCAAGGTACTGTTATTAGTAATACAATTAAGTGTAAGTGATCAGAAGAACTGTTTTGTAACAAGAGAAAGCTGTCCACAATTGTTCTAAAAATATGCTGGCTTGCCTCAACTGACATCTGACATCCCTCCCTCACAGCTGAAACTCTGTTTCCAAATAATTAGTTTTTATATTTTCATAACAATATGCTCAGATGCTGTCAAAATCCACAAGAACTAGGAAAAAAAAACACCAAAAAAACCCCCAACCAACCAACCAACCAAAAACAAAAAAAAAGGCTCATTACTTCCTGAATAAGGTGAGATGTTGAGATGTGCAAAAGCTAAGCTAATGGGAAAGCTATTTTCATTTGTTTTCCAGGAATTGGCTTTTACCTGCTCACTTAAAAAAAGCACTTAAATGACAAAAATGTACTTTTCAAACCCGGATTTATAATAGGTAAGGCTTTTGACGTTTTGGGCTAAAACAGTCACCCACAGCAATTCTTATAGTCAGAAAGAAATTGAGGGAGAGAAATGTCCAAGCTTCTCAGCCCAACTCAGAAGACTTTACACATACATTGACTTCAATTCAGTTATTTCTCATCTACAGTAAACCAGAATATGTGAGAGACAGCCCATATGCACTGACTTTATGCACTGAACAATATAATGATTTATTCAGGCAAACATAGATAAAGGTCACACTTTGTCTTAATATTTATTTCATGGGTCAGAGACCAAACATAGCAGTGAATATTATAATCAAAGAAGCTTGCAAGTAAAAAATTCAAAGTGTCTTTTGGGTTGGTGTTTTCTTTCTCATTGTGGTCAGGGAATACCAAATATTTGCAAGCCTTTAGCTGCTTCACTTTGCATGAGAGTATTAGAAAAAATTATGAAATACCTCTTTTCAGGGGTATAGTTCAGGTTATATTTGGATTTCTGTCTTCTATTTAGGAAAAAAAACAAAGCAGTACAGAGGGTGCAAACCTTACCTCCAGGTGTTGGGCATGTGGCAGGGACACTTTTTATCACACTTGAGGCCATAAATTCCCTCAGGGCAGAGCCTGGTTTCACAGTGCTGCCCAGTATACCCTGGCTCACAGAGGCAGGAACCACTGATGTGGTAGCACTTCCCACCATTCACACATTTGCAGGTCTCTGCACAATGCAGCCCGTAGCTCCCCACTGGGCACTCATCCTGGCACCTGTGAGGTAAAATAAAATCCCAATAAACAAACAAAAAATTGTTGTATTTCTCATAAATTACAGGTTCTGGAGGTTTGAAGGAAATATGGTTTATGAGGAATGTCTGGTCAAAAAATGCCACTTAAATAAGAGCAAAAATCTGTGTAACTTGGAAAAAGCTTCAGGAGACAGAAGTCCTTCTTTTCAGCTGATTTTTCTGACAGATGAAAATGAAAACCAGTAAAGATTTGAGTTTAATCTACATGGGAAATAGCAGTCATTTTTGGTGCTGCTAAAGGACAATATATCTTAAGAGACCAAACTTCTTTTCTCTCATTCAGAGAGTTTTGAAAGGATAAGACACTTTAGCCAACAGATTTATTTCCTTAATTTTTTTTATAGATAGAACACATATAGAACCTAAAGAACAATCTGTATTTTTATCCTGACTATTAGAAAATAAAATTTCAGTATCCTACTTCTCAAATTTGCAACTCATTAAATGATGATTTTTCTGGATAGCAATTTCATTTGGCTATATCTTATGAGTTTGATATTTTCAGCTTTCCTGCGTTCTACAAAGGAATTTTTAAATTCTGAATGCCAGTCACATTACAAGTTGTAAAAAATACTACTTGATAATATAACACATTATTAATGGTTTTATTTGTTTTTATTTCTTCCTTCCTAAAAAAAACCAACAAACCAACAACAACAACAAAAAAACCCCCAAGTTTTATTAAAACTTTTTGTTTTGACTTTGACTTTTTTGTTTTGGTTTGTTTTCAGGTATGACTAATGGTTCATTACATGACAATTTCAAAGACACACACATACAAGGCACTGCAAAATATAACTGAAATTAGCGAAGCCCTCTGACTGAAGTGAGTAAATATGTTCATTTCATGCTTCTGCAGTATTTTGCTCAATCTGATGCTGATATCTGGAAGTTCAAAGGTATTTATAACTCTGTCCTAAATGAAGTCACCAATAAAATCTTTTCTCCTGAGGTATAGGATAGTAACAGAGCTAATTACCCTGTATCAGTGTTTCCTGATGAAGTTATACAAATAAAGCTGTGAAAGAATTTTCTTCAAATGGCAACCAGGATCCGCAAACAAACTACACAAAATTTAACCTTGAATTTTTAAATTTTATTTTTGAAATTTAACTTGCAAAAACCATCTCTTTTGGAGGTGGAGTGTATGGGCTACCTCAGACAGTGCCCACAGAGTTCTCTGACATGAAATATAGACCAGGTCTACAATCTTCCCACTGACTCCTACCTGTCCTTGCTTGGAACCATCTCGAAAAAATGAAACAATTGAAAATACAGCCTCTTTTGCAGGAAAAGAGGGAAGCTCAGGTTTGAAAAAGTGATCAAAATGCTGCAAACAGTAAGGCATTTCAGATGAAAGTCAGATTTAAATTATTACAAAATGAAAAATCTAATTACTTTTAGAAACACCAGTGCAGAGTAATGTGTAGACACTTGTGTGGTTACTCCTTTGATTTTCCCTGGAGCCCCTGTCTATATCTGCCTAAATGCATCTACCACATTCTGCACTGTTTCTTCACAGGCACAAATATAACTTTGGCATGCAAATGGCTCTGGACTAATTGTTTTTCTTCCTCTTGAAGTCTTTTTTCATATTATGTCTGGCAGAGAACTTCCCACGTCCTGTGAACACCCTGTGGGGAGTGCATATGGTTACAAAACCCACAGCTGCTGGCAGGGATCCCCTGGACTGACCCCAGTGATCAGGCTGCGACTGAGTCCTGTAAATGAGTTGTGTGCTGCTTAAAATACAACCAGGAAAATCTTCTTTCATCGCTTTCCACTGCTTTCAAAAGTGATGTCTCACTCTACTATCTTTCCAATCTGCCAAAGCTGACTTACAGCCATCAGAGAATGAAATGTTTTATTTCATTTGAGCAGAGCATTTTTAGGAGAAAACTCTCCAGCCTGCAGCCTTTGAAGAGGGATTGAACAAGCCTCCCTTGCTGCTGTGAGTGCCAGACATCTGCACAAACCCATGAGCCTCCCTCCTCACCCCTCCACCACAGCCCATTCTGCACCGCAGCCCTCCAGGCTGCACCATTCTGTAAGACATTCCAAGGGAGGAAGACTCACAAGAAGTGCCAGAGCACTGCAGGAAAGCAGTGAAACCAGTTCCTTCACGGGACTTTCACATGGACTTTCAACTTGCAAACCAGCATCAGCTGAGTGACACAGCAAACATTTCATCATCTAAATCAGCACTTCTAATCATAGCTCAGATACTTCAATTGTTCTCTCTACCACCTTCTGAAGCTCCTCTGCTGTAGCAGAGTCCTCCAGACTCAGCAGCCTGGCAGGAATGGGTTTTCCTTACCGTTCCCCTGTGTAGCCTGGGCTGCAGTGGCAGTGACCCGTGGCCGAGTCGCAGGTCCCTCCGTTGTGGCACTGGCACTCCTGGGAGCAGTTCTTCCCATAACGACCCTCAGGACAAGGCTGACCACAGACCATGCCCTGTGAGTGCAGAAGAGAAATCTTAGAGCTGGGACTGCAGTTTGAATGGACAAGGAAGAAATGAGGGAATATCAAGGAGATCCTATATTACTCTCCCAGTGCTGATCTTGGAAATGCCAGACCCTTCTCCAGCTTTAAATGTGGGGCATGTTCCAGCACTGGAGGAATAATCTTCTAGGATTTCTTCATGTTGGAAGTAAAAGCTTATGAAAAACACTCTCTCTAAGCACCTGTGAAAACACTTACACATACAGGACTAACTGATGTCAAGCTCTTCCCAATTTATTTACCAGGAGTACTCTATATCAATATACCCAGGAATGACCTCCAGTGAATAGAGGTGTAAGAATCAGCAGCTGTTCTAATGCCCCAGTTATTATACTTTATGGTAAGTTGGAGAGGTTTTTCTGATGAATAAAAAAGCTGTTTGCAATTTCACTTAAAGCAGTACATCCTAAAAGCTTAAGCTGATTGCTCCTTTCAATGGGTTTTGAATTTCTGCACTGCCTTTTACATCCTTGGAATTAATCACAACTGGGTGGTGAGGGAAACATCAGAACATAAGACTTTTAAGAAGCCTTTTCAAGAAAATGGGATTGACAGGCATTTAATCAGACAAAAGACATCCAGGTGTTTGATCTAATATAAGACACTGCAGAATTTGCTCCTGGCTACTTTAAACCTCCCTTACAGGAAAAGCAAAAACAAACAAACAAAAAAAAACCCAAACCAAAACAAAATTTAAACTGACAAAATAGTGTTTCACAGAACTGAAAGTTCTAAAATTAAAACTTACACTTAAATAATTGTTTTGTAATGGAAAATTACTCAAAGGTCTAAATATTTAGTCATGTATTAGTTCACACACATACTAGTATAAAATTTTCCCTACTGCTTCATGTGTTATATCTCATTTTTAGTAGCTGTGTTTAGGCAGAAAAAGGGAGTCAAGAATTTATGCAAACCTTTTAATTCCATGATGAGTAATTTTGCTCTTCTAGCATGAAATGCGATAAAAAGTAAAAATGGCCATATTCCAAGGTAGGTAGTCAGGTGTGCTACTCAATATCACAGGCAGAGATTGTGTTTTATAGCATGATCTCTACCTGGTGAAAAGCTGGCCTCTGCCACAGGTTATTAATATCATATCATATATCATATAATCAAAATGTATCGAAATATCAGTAAGTGCAAATTTTCACACAAAATAAACACTTTAATAGGAAATAATATCAAATGCTCCTGATCAGTATTATCAGCAAATGTATTTAAAGAATTTATTTGGCCCGTGACTACCTTCCAACTGCATTATCTGCCAACTCAGAGCAGGCAGCCTGACAGCAAGAGCAGGCAATTTGTAGCTCCAAGGTTAGGTCTTAATTTCCTAGTCTCCAATTAAAGGGAAGGAAGGCTAAAGAAAACATCAAAGATCTGTTGTCCTATCTCCTCCCCAACACTGAACACATTATCCAAGGGTTTGGGCTTTTTTCCATGCATGGACTGGACATCCCAAAGGGGGCACAAACCTCACTACTAATAAGCCCAATGGTGTCATCTCCCTATTGTATCAACCTACATGGAGAAACCAATGACTTCCAGCCAAGATCTAAAGGATCTTGTCACAGCACAACTCATGTCTTTTGCTTCCCAGAATCTGATACAGTTAAAAAGGCAGTGCAGAACGGAGCGTTTTCAGTAACAGATGGTTTCTCAAGCATTTTATTTCAGTTCCTTATGCTAAAATATGTTTCTCATTATCCTGGCTATAAGCAGACTGCATTTGCTATCCTCATTTGCTACCCATTTTTTTCCCTGTCAAGATGTACAAATATGGAAGTTTTGGGGGGGTTTTGGGGGTTTCAGAGTGCATTTTTTACCATCCATCCTGGTGGGCAGGAGCACTCCCCGGTGATGTGGTGACAGACGCCTCCGTTCTGGCATGGGCACCTCTCCTCGCACTGTGGGCCGTGCTTCCCGGGGGGACACAGGTCCTCACAGCTGTGCACAGGGTGGGGACAGCACAGACACCCATTACCAAAGGCCCCAGCCTTGTTTGCAGTGCTATCACCATCAGCTCTTCCAGCCAAAAGTGTGCAGCACAGAGCAGTGTAAGACAGAGAGATGTGCACTAAGTGTTGTGCAGCATCCACACAATGGATCTAAGGAAACAGACCTGGCATTCTAGGAATTACTGTCTCCCAAGGTATCTCTTTATACACAGTCTTGCACTTATTCACTGCTGCTGACATAGCTCGGGAATGACCAAGCCCAAACAACTCCATATTTCAGTGATGTTTCCCAAACCCGAGGCCAGACTGTGACGGCCATGAAGAACCTGCTGCTCCTTTTTGTGTGTATTTACTCGTCTAGGTGAAGGCTTTTTTTCTCTTCGCTGCACAACTGAACACACCCAGCAATGTGGATGTGTCCAAACCTGCTTGCTCAGTATGGACGTTCATCTAAACTCTTCAAAACTCATATCCCGCCACCCCAAAAAATGACACAGCCACTGCTTACAAGGCGCCGGTGTATCCGGGGGGACACCTGCACTCGCCAGTGACGTGGTCGCAGGTGGCTCTGTTCTGGCACTGGCACTTCTGCTGGCAGTCATTGCCGTAGGAGCCGGGGTCGCAGGGCTCCTCGCAGCGCCAGCCCTTGAAGCCCGCGGAGCAGTGGCAGGCTCCCGTGATGGGGTTGCACAGGGCCCTGTTCTTGCACTGGCAACGGTTGCTGCAGTGAGGGCCCCAGTGGTTGCTGTCGCACGCTGGATGGGCAGAGGGAGAAAAGTGAGGTGGTTTTAGAGCAATTGTTATGGTTACAGCACTGGAGGTGCTGCTGCGAGTTGGCTGTGCAGCAACAAGAAGGAAGTTATGAAATGGAAATAAGTTTTCTCATTGGAATTCAACGGTCCAGTTCCTCCTTGGACCTTAAGGATCGTGACAGGAAGATCAGACTTCATTCATGCGATCAACACAATTGATTCTTCTTGAGAAAAGCCAACATGAGAAAACACAAGGCTGAGAACTAAGTGCAAGTTTGAATTTCTTAATTCTCAAAACTCTTCATTATGATTCTCCACCATCAAACCATGAGCTTTCCTTTACAGAGGGAAGTCTTGCTAACTTAAAAAAAATGTTGTCTAAATCCACCAACTCTGAATCCCACAAGGAAGTTGCAAAGCTTGCTCAGTGTAGACTTACGATTTTGGGCAAGTCAAAGTATTCCTACTTGTTTATGTAATTGCAAATATTTCCTTTGCAATCTTGCAACACACTGATAGGGCAAAAGAAAACACAAGAAGCACTTCACCAAGCAATAGAAAATTAAAACTAGATGGTTAAACTTCATCTGGATTTTACAAATTTGGTTATCCAATATGTCTTTATGACCATCCAAATCCATCTTTTCTTGTCTGCCCCAGTGCACCCCATTAAAGCCCTATAAGCAAACCATTCAGACGGTATTTCAGCATCAAAAGAAGAACTCAATGTTAAGGAAGAAATTTTATCCTACGAAACACAGGAGTTCTGTAAAGAGCCGGAAGATTAGGGTCACCTGGAGTTCAACAGGAATGTGTTAATCATATGGTCAAATGATCTGATTTCATTTTTATGTTCTGTTGATAACAGCAGCACAATGGGCCAGCCTCAATTGCAGCGACTGTAAGCCCAGGCTCTCCTCTTGGAGACTGACAACCATTGTTCTCCCAGTCTTCTCCTGGGGCAAAAAAGCCAGGCAGAGAACAGGCACACTTTCCTAGACTAATGCAAAGTAATTCAAGAATGCTCCTCAGGGTAGGAGTTATTCAGCTGTAAGAGCTGTTCACCCAGGCTACACAAATGAAAAGGAATTAGGGTCTTTTCAAGAATCTACTCCTTAAGGTTGGGGTTTTAATTTTCCAGGATAGGTCACTAGAACATGCATCCATAAATAGTGATATTGTGAGCACTTACACACAATAAAATAGACAGCAACAGAAAGTAGTGTTTTGTATTATAAACTCCCAGCAATGCTGCTGGACTATAAGAACAATTTCCCATCTTATTACTGGCCTCTCTCTTTAAAATTGTGGGTTCTGTTGTGGACAAACAACAGGTCTACAACAGTTTTGTAACGCACTACTGCCTACATCACACTGTATCTTTCAAACTGCCCTTTGCCGTGATAACTTTCACAATCTTCAACATGTCTGCACAGAGTAGAATGTGTAATCCTCCTGCTCAAACAGTCAGGAAACTAGCTATTTTGGGATATAAAAAATACATATATGGCTATCAAGACACCTGGTACAGTCACGTTCTATCATGACAGAGCAGAATGCTCTATTTTTATTTTTTCAAAATTAACATGTTAGTCTGCATTTAGATTAAAGTCTTCTTCCTTTCTGACAAAATTTCAATTTTTGTAATTCTTCATCAAAGTATTAATTAAGAAATTTAGAATAATATTTTTAAAATAAAAAAAAACCCACAAAGCCCTGTCCAAACATGTCTGATAAACAGGAGAATTCAGACTGATTGCCACACCACAACTGTTCCAGTGAAGAGCTCAGGCAAGGATGGAGGCAGCCAGAACATGCCCTTGCTACAAAGATGCGACTTGCAAGAGAAGATTTATTCTTGGCTGGTAAGTCCAGATATTATGTTCTTTTATCAGCTGCTGGGAATGGGGTATTTGGTGCAGCCAGCAACATTCCTACAGCTTCCTGAAGACCCAGTGCACTGAGTCTGAGAGCCACAGGACGCAGAACCTTCTCCTACCAAGCATCTGCCACTGCATCCAGCACCCAGCCTCACCTGGTGAGGATGCACTGCCCAGTGCATAACCATTAATTAGTTTCCTGGCATGACCTTCTCATTGTGTTTGCAGGTTATCATTAAAATAAAAGCACATCCAACAGCTGGCAACAGGACACCCAGCCTGAGGACTGTTCTCCTCTCAATAACCAGGTGAATAACAAATGCTGACTTTGCAATCCTTCATTCTATTCCAGTGGTGGCCCCAGCACGGCAGACCCAAAATGGTGAACCACAACCCTTCACACAAGGTCTGTCACCAGCCTTCTATCCACCTGTAACTTATGGGCAGAACTGTGGAGAAATGTGCAGGATTAAGGGGAATAAATAATGATACTGAATGGGACGGATAAATCTCGCATTTTACCTCTATGTCCCCTGACTGATCATCAATAATATTATCCATAGGAAATCAGAGTTATTAGTCAGAAACTGATGCTCAGTTTACTACTAGAAAAGAAGAAGGCAAAAGGTAGAAACGTTTCCTGTGGTAAATTTGGATTCATCTTAGTTTTGGGGCTTAAATTTGCCATTGATTACATCAGACTATTTCTAGTATTCAAACACCAAGAAAGCTGGGCTGGAAATCACACACAGCTGCTAATTTGGTGGAATGGGATAGACCTGGAATTAATGATGACTGCCAGATTACAGTGTTGACTGGAGTTTAATGAGAAGAGCTGTGCTTTAATGAGAAGAGCTGTGCTGTGCTGGCTGCACCCAGGTTACAGACACACATGCACAGGGCACACCCCACAAGCAGGCACCTGCAAAATCCTCATACACCAATTTTCTGAACAGATTGAGAGCTCTGATACCATTGCTCTCAGCACAAGGGGAAAGGGGAGCAATGCATAGAGACAAGAGAATGTTCAGAAGGATTTCAGCACAAGAATGGTGCATCTCAGCCCCAATCACTTCTGCAAAGTCTGAACCACTCAGAGGTGCAAAAGCCAGCCAGTAAATTAGCATTAATTTCCTGTGCTGATCTTACAGAACTGGCCTATTGTTCTGTCTTACACAGAACACCTTATTTACAAAAGGCTCTCTTTGCCTTTCACACATTATATTCACTCTCAGGTTTCTTTATGTTTTAAACAGATGAATTAGTTAGTCTCCCTGCCAGCTTTTGTATCAGATTCATAGGGGCCTTTCTACCTTTACCTTATGTTGTAGGGGAAAAAAAAATACACATAAACAGCACTTTAACACTGTGGTATTAATGTCACATCTTCTTATAAACTTTTCCTTTTATTATTCATCTGGCAATATCTTTTTTGTCACCATAGTATGTACTGTGCACTTAACACAGTTTCACAGACACAGGAAGGAGAACTTTGCTCTTTATTTGGATTGTTAACCAAAAGCAGGAATTCGCCTTTGGAATAGGAGCACTGCATTGCATTAATTCTGTTTAACATGAGCACAATGGTAAGAATCTCTAAGGCTGTGCAGGTCTACCATGATAGAAATTCTTGCTGACACTGAGGGCCAAGTGACTCAAAAAACAGGAAGAAGCTTAAGGATTCAATGGTAAAAGAACTACCTTCAAGAAGAAACTGAAACCTGTGAGGAAAACTGCTACCAATTTGGAGCCTTTTGTAGCATTTTTTTAAGATGTAAAGTTCTCCTGTATAGCATAGGATTTCCTTGTAAAATAATTATAATGCACATTGTTATTGTGCTGGGTGAAATATGGTTTTATGAAAATAGTTTTTGTAATTTACAAACTGGGATGGTGAGAGCCCTGATATTTTAATTTATTTTTCTAAATTATTTTTTTTCTAACTATCTGGAACGTGTAGAATTTGGCAATTACTTTATTGCTCTTTATAAACAAAACCCACTTTTAACTAAGTATGATCACACTTGTGATGTTTTCACCACTTTTAAAAAATCATTTCATTAAAGGGCAACAAAACAGTGTCAACAAGTTCCAGTTTATTCCTGATAAACCCTTGATCAGGATTTATCAAATTCCTTGATAAAGCCTTGATCACCTAAAATTCTGCACTTTTCTAAAGGCTGGCAAAAATAAGAAACAAATAAGGCTATCAGATCAAGTTCAGAAGAAAAACCTACTTAGAAACTCTAACTCAGAACTACCTTTTAACTATGCCACAATTTCCCTTATAACTTCATACTCAAGCCAGACATTGTTTATTGCAATGCTATTTTTAACCATCACTTCTTTTGTGTCACTGGGGAGGGAGAAGAGCTATAGCAAACCTAAGATTTATGGTCCTTGCTGTCAGTTCCTTCCAGGTGTCTCTTATGTAGCACCAAGACTACTAAATGAGATTTTCGTCTATCTTACCCGTCTTTCTACAAGACATATTGCAGTGTGTTCCTGGAAATACATACCACTGTTTGAAAACAGAGGAGATTCTTATCACTTCATTAGGCTTATGTATTTTTATGGTCTTTTAGAAAAAACTGAAAACAAAATTCCCTACCACAGACAGCAGGGAGTGAATACTCCCTCCTTTGGAAAGCAATATTGTGAAGTATAAACTTAAAATAACACTGGAAAATATAAATATTCCTATCTCTCTGCCCTCAAAACTCAAAACATAATTTCTTCAGAAAGTTTCAAGCAACTACAGCCTTTAGCAAGTGAAAAGTGATTTTCCTTGCCTCAGCACATAAAATAAACNTGTGAGTAAAAAAAGGGCAATATTGAGAAAACTTTGATTTATCCAAAGGAATACTCCACTGACAGTCTTGTTACTACAAACAACATTGCTATTTCCTGGACATGCCCCAAGGTGTGATTTCCAAGAATCAGCAGAAGGGAAATCCATTGATTTTCTAAGCAAAAAAAGGACAAAAAAATTGATGTTATCACTAATCTATATTCACATCACACCTACTGGAAAGTTTAGAGAGTGCTCTTGAAACTACTCTCTGCTATTTCCATCTCCAGATCTAAACGGATTGCATTTGTTTCCCTTAGGATATTCCTGCAGTAGAAGGAACATAATAATTTTCCCAACTGGAATTTAAGCCAAGTAAAAGTAAATTCCTGCTGATTTTGAAAGCTATAAATACTCAAAGTGTGTTTTAAATTTGACAATATGCATTAAGCCCCTAGTGACAACAGCCTGTCTGTCAGCCTGGACAGCAAATGTGGGAAGATGGCAAACAAAAACTTCAGTGTCAAAAAAGCCAAGAAACGAAGCTACTCTGAAAACTAGAATAAAAACATCCTGTAGAAAATCTTAAAATTACCACTTCATAAAGCTATGGACTATTCTCCATGTATTTTTTTTTAAATTATTTTGGTCTGTTCCAGTTATCTCAAAATGCTATGAAAGGGGCACATGCATATTACATTAAAAAAAAAAAAAATCTTTTCTTTCCTTCAGTGAGTTATTCATAATAATCATAAAATACCAATGTCTTTTAGTAAAGAACCTACTTTACCTACATCCCAGACACAAAAATGCATGGAATTTTTTTTTTTTCCAGAATTCCATTCCTATTGGATCTGGGATTTTCTTTCAGTCTTTTGTTTCTATCTGATTGCATTTGTTATACTGTAGGCCTTTTACCCTGTGGCGTATTTTTCATTGTTACTTTTTGTTTTGTGTATAAGAAAGGATTTTTATTCAAAATGCTAAGCTTAAACTTAATTCAGGGTTTNTCCTTTTAAAAAATTTTTTGCAATGACTTGAAGATCATTTTAGCTGTTTTTTTTTAATTAGCCACAAATGATATCCTTCACATCCTTGAAAACTACTAAGTGAGCTACTGAAAATATATAAGCCTGCCAATATATAAGGCAGATTGAAATGAAATCAGCACTAAAAATATTTAAGCACTGACTAGGAAAAAAAAAAACCAAAACAAACTCACAGACCTCAGTCAAAAAATCAGCTTAGGCAAACAGTACAAATTACTGGGTTCTAAAATGGTGAAAAGCAGAAACAAAGTTTCTCTGGTCCTGAAAATACTTTAAAGCAATAAAACTATCACCATTTACTGGAATGCCTTCATTTAAGTAAATGTTTAAAAAGTGAATTTAATAACTCTGTTTTATAAAAAGAATTTTTTTTTTCTCTCTAGTTTTGCTTAAAGACTGATACTGTAATTAAGCAAAGTTCTGAAGCATGGCCATAAAATCTATTATTTCCCTAGGACTTCCAAACCAAAATGGTTCATGGCACCAAAAATATACTAAACATAAGAATATTATTATTTCAAATGTATAGTTGTACTGNTCAGGGTTTTTTCTTGTTTACTTTATAAAAGCCTTTTGATCCGTGAAGTGGAAGAACAATGAAAATGTGTCTTTCAGATCTTATGAAAGACTGGAACTATATGCTTTTCACATGCCATCAATTTCCAAGACTTTTTAAAGTGCTTTGGACAGCAGAACACAAAGATAGATAATTGATAAAGAAAACACACACAGATGGTTGTTGGTGTTCATTTTATCATGTTACTGAGATAAAACCTGTTAAAAATAATAATAATAATAANCAGACCTCAGTCAAAAAATCAGCTTAGGCAAACAGTACAAATTACTGGGTTCTAAAATGGTGAAAAGCAGAAACAAAGTTTCTCTGGTCCTGAAAATACTTTAAAGCAATAAAACTATCACCATTTACTGGAATGCCTTCATTTAAGTAAATGTTTAAAAAGTGAATTTAATAACTCTGTTTTATAAAAAGAATTTTTTTTTTCTCTCTAGTTTTGCTTAAAGACTGATACTGTAATTAAGCAAAGTTCTGAAGCATGGCCATAAAATCTATTATTTCCCTAGGACTTCCAAACCAAAATGGTTCATGGCACCAAAAATATACTAAACATAAGAATATTATTATTTCAAATGTATAGTTGTACTGAACCTCTAGACATGTAGAGGTGCTATGTAGCCCTGGAAATTTTGATGACACCTACCACAGCAACACTGTAGTAACTGTTAAAAATGAAGATGATGGCGACTTCCATTAATATCTGTTTTTTCTATCTGCATCTCATCTGACTTTCTGGTGGGTTAGTTTTCCAACTCAAAGATATTCAGCCTCCATAAAGGGGAAAATGAAGTGTTCAGCTGGAGAAACTGAGAAGTCAGAGAAGCTACAGCAGCAATAATTACATAAGAATTATGGATAGTGGACATAGGGAAGACACATTAAATATGAACCAGTTAAATTTAAGATTGTTTATGACCTTCTGGTATTTTTGTTTGGGAGCTGGGCTGGAGGCAGTTCTGCACTACCTGAATAAGCTATTTCTCTACATTTTCCATACAAGTAAAGAGCTCTCTGCCAGGACATTCTCCAATTTTGCCTGTGTGTTTACCAGCTCCCCAGTTCTGGGAACCAAGCCTTCCTAATGCAAGGATGTGGTTTAAACCAGAACTTATTTCTGCAGCCTGCTGGATGGTCTGGAAAACTCAGGGATGAGCTAACTCCCTAAGCATATCTTGCAAGCTGCATTAGTTAAAAATGCTCTCGACAAAGAAAAAAGGAAAGCAATACCCTGGCCCAAGAAAAGCTCTGTTTAGGAGGACTCTGTCATCAAAGAGTGCAAGGTGGCTCCAGGCAGGTACCACAGGGGGTCTCTCACTTTGGGTACATTGAAAAAGTCACAATCCTCCTCTGCAGGGTTAAAGGAAATCAAGGGCTGCACTGGGAAACTGGCACTGCCTGTGGCTCATGTGAGTGCCTCACACACATTCACACACATTCATGCCAAGGGATCCAGTTTCTGCCATGGCCTGCATCTGCCAAGTCCCACGAAGAAAACAGCGAGATTTTCATGGAACTTGCAAACTTTACAGAACACCCAGGGCTATGAAGGAAATCTGATAGTAGCAGAGCTACTGTAGTTTAGAAGTTACCTTAAAAAGCCCATTTAAAGGTAAAGGTTTCTCTGAGGTGCCAGCCTTAAACCTACAGCTTAATGTATTAAGGAAAAATCCAATTTTCTTCTCATGCTTTACCAAACCCTGGAGACAAATTATGTCTTCATGCCACTTTTTCTACTCCCATGACTTCAGACTATGGTCCCAATAAAGCTCTACTAATCACCAACAGAATCAAATTACAAATTAAAACCCAGTGATTCAAACAAATCTCAAGATTACTTCAGCACAATAAAAATGGAAGAATCCTACTCCCATTTTCACAAGTAATCCTAACCTTGCTCTGGTCATAAACCAAAGACATGTAATTCTCTTTTCTGCTTAACCACTCATGCCAGCTGGGGGGGATCACAAGGCTATAACCATTTCAGACAAGCCAGTGTAATATTGATTTTTGCCTCTGCTCCAGCTTATCCAGAAAGTGTCCTATTGATTTGGAAGGAATTATCTGCAGACTGCTAGGCGTGAGAAAAAAAAAACAACGAAGTGGATGTCCTGGTTGTGGATCTGAACTGTGCACCCACTCAAAACTAACAATGAGGTTCATATATTATCCATTATAACACAGATAGTAATATAGACATAATAAATAGATATAAATATTATAATAGTAAAAATCATAAAGAAATATAAAGTTGAAACATGCCAGTTAAAAATTTTAAAAAGTGTCAGTTTGTTTATTTGTCGAATCTCTTTGTTTCACATACATTTAACACTCTATGAACTTTATTTAATATTGCACTTCTACCCAGGCCAGAACTTCTATTCCTGGAATTCACAAGTATTTCTTCAAAGGGGAGCTGACAGCTTATGGATGGCACAGATTCACTCCCTTCACTCACTCAACACATCTTCTTTCCACTCTTGTCCTGACTATTGTGTTCAGTCAATAAATCTGTACTAGAATAAATTATTTGGCGCTACTGCCATCTCTCCCACTAGAATGCAAGTGCTCTGCAAAGAAGTGATCTCTTGATCCAAGTGGTGTTTCCTCTCAGATATATCTAAAGTATCATCACCTTCTTGATCCATCTCACACTGACTTTCGCTGCCAGCAAACACCGCCTAATACACTATTTTTCCTTTAAATAAAAAGAAGATACCTCAAGAAAAAGTATACCTTGTGCAAGAAATGTTCCCCAGGGAAATATTATTTAATTGACAAAACTCCTAGGCCACCACTCAGGTTTTCCTTGCTAAAGAACAGATCCAATCCTGTTTTCTCTTGGATGAGATGTAATTTTTTCAGAAAGGCAGAGGATGTGATGGGGAGCAGAGGCATGGTCTGGCTTAGAATTAAGCACTGAAAGAAGACAGGGTCAGAACTCTGGTCAAACCTCAACCTTCTCTCCTTAAACTGAGAGCAGCCACTGACCTACACAGTTCAGGAACTGGCAAAGAGTCATGGCAATAAGGAGGTAATATTTGCTACAAAAGGAAATGGGAATCACAAAAAACCATTTATTTCCTCCTGAGAAACAACAAAAATCTGTGAGGGGGGTTGGCGGATGGACAGATGCTGCAACACGACTAGATCTGTTCTCGGATACTTGGAGATAAAATTCCTTTGTAAGGAGAACAAACAATTCCAAAAGAGATAGGACAGCAATTTGGAATAAAACATTTAGTTCTGCAGTTTTACAAAATGTTTGGTCCCTAGGTAGAACAGTTCTTTCCAATATGTGTGGGCCCATGAAAATGAACAGATGACTACATCTGGAAGTTGGCCTAACACCTCACCCTTTGAGGATAAGATCTCCTTTTCAGTCAGGGCATTTTATCTGGTCATCAGCAGCCATAAAATCCCTGAACCTTTGCCTTACAAAAACACTGCCCTGTGTTTCAAATATGGTTCCACCATTCAGTTAAGTAATGAAAATGCTTTTTTGATGGACATTATTACAGTAGGGCAACATGCATATATTCCTACTGAATCAATAATTTCCTATATTAAAAAAATAAATTGAAAAGCCCAGATCTTTATTTTGTACCACTGTACCTTACTGTTATTAAAACCAAGTTGGGGATCATGCAGAAAATACAGCTAAATGCAGAATACCATAATCTTTTACATAGGGCAAGGAACAAGAAAGCTCAGAAAGCCAAACCCCTCTCACTTAATTTCCAACACTATCCACTGATTTCTATGGAGTTTGACCTGTGCTGTAGCTCTCCAGATAAGGAAATCATGGGTAGATAACAGCAAATGTCAGCCCTCAATCTTGGAAGGACAATCAAGCGAAAACAGCAACTTTCTCAGGTTTGTCCACAGAGAAGGGGATAAATCCCAGAACAAATGTTCCTGTAGCATATGCACAGAAATATCCCCTTCCCCAGCCTACCCCCCTTCTCCTATGGCTACACCAGTGATCCCAAACAAATTCTGGCAGTTCCAGGAAGCCCTAACATCATACAGGAGCCTTTAGAGGATCACCAGCCTCTCAAAAGATTGCTGTTCCAAAGTGCACAAAAGGCAACCAGCTGAAGAAGAAGCAGAGGGAAAGAGCTGCACATGTACTCAGAGTGAATCATACAAGACAGGTAAGAGAAATGGACACCAGAAACCCTGTGAGAGAGGAAGGGTTATTTCCAAAGGCAGATTTACAGGTTCCTGTCTCATCCAAAACACACTTTCAGATTTGAAAACCTCAAGAAATAACAGTATTTTTTGCAATCTGTGCTGTCTAATGATTCACATTTCTTCTGCATGTTTCATTAGTTACAGAGGAGCTCAATACATAATGTTTTCAGAAAGAAAGATAGCATGTTTTGACAATTATTTTGACAATCCAGTATATTAGATTAAGACCAGTCTTACAGCAACACTCTGTTGTGAAAGAACAATGGCTCTTTCAGTTTTATGCCTTATGCAAAACTTGGGGTGTTTTTTGGAGCTATATATAAATCCCATGTAAGCATACACAGCGACTACACAACAAATGCAGTAATTAATTTTAAAATTGTTAAATTCTTCCTCATGCCAACAAATGTGCTGCTGGAACAACAGATCAGTTCCAGATGAACTGAATTCTGATAGCAACATGTTCGAAAATTGAAGAAAAGAACACTTCCTTTTCTTTTCCTAAGAAAAATTAATGAGAGTTGGTAATTTTATAGGAATAATGTACTAAGTAAACTAACAGTGTAATAATACCTTTGCAATTTGTTTGTTAGAAATTGATAAGGACTGTGAAATTTAACTTGTGCAATAAGTTGTTTTTATGGTTGGCTTAAAATACATTTAATTCAACTGGACAGTCACTAGCAGAGATCCACCTTGAACTTGATTGTAACAAAATATGTGGTTTTATGTTAGCCTCAAAAATACATTTTGAAAGACCCTAAAAAGGGGGCCATGAGGCTGTAATAAATGAAAAATTATAATGAATTGAAAAATTACTTTGAGAAACTGTATTTCAGCCAAAGGGAAGAAAATAGAATCATTTGTGTTCTGCACAGTTCTGCTCCGCTCATCTTCTCCACATGCTCTAATGGCAAAGGAAAAGGAGAAGAAAGCAGGAGAAATTTGATCAGAGTACAATGAAAAGACATTAAGAGTTCAGAGAGAGAAGGGTGAAGGGAAAAATGGTTGTCAGTGGCAGAGTGGAAAAGGAGGACAGAGCTGTTAGGAAGGCTTTCCTTATAGCTTTTAAACATGACCTGGCACCATCAAACTTCACATGTTAGTAAAATAAAAATGGTGGGATTTTCTTACATGTAAAATAAAATTATGTGTTGACTCCAGATACTGTGTTATCTGCATGTTTCTGAGCACAAAAAAAAGCCCTCATTAGTGCTGCTACGTGGAAACACTTCTTGCAAGTAAATGAAGAAAAATCGGGTTATAGAGAGTAACCTTCTAACTCAGAAAAAAGCGCTGATCAGAGAGCAGAAGCCCAAGGACAGAACTGATACATATCTGTCCAAAAGAGAGGACAGCACTATGGAAAGAATACAAGACAGGCAGAGACAGGTGAAAACTCACCACTGGAGCAGTTGGGTCCTCCCCAGCCAGGCTCACATTGACAGGTGTTGGGAGCGATACAATGGCCATGGACACATTTATCAGCACAGTGAGCTGTCAGAGAAAGGAATTAAAATAACAATTAGAAAACTCCTACCAGTGGAAAAAATATTCTTTAAAATATTCTAAAATAGTCCTAAACCAGTTCTTCTGTGTAGCAAGTACCTCTTAAAAGCAAAATAAATACCAATGTATTAATGTTTGGTGGCATCTCTTAAAAAAAGATTCCACTTCAGCCTGTTCTATTTCTCCTAAGTTTGAAGGCTCCAGTTAAAAATGGGTTAAGTATTACTCAAATACTTCTGAGGAAATTGTCCAAATTTAATGTAGAAAAAGTCTAAGTATGATCCAGGTTGGAAATCTGTCAAGGCTGGGCAAGAAGCTCTGGTTGACCCTGCCTGAAACTTGGATGGGATGACTTCCACAGGTCCCTTCCAACCTCAACCATCCTGTGATTCTCTGAAGCAAACCCTCATGCCAAGAAAAAAAAAGGGGAACTTCAGCAGGCATCCAAAGAAATGCTCTTTAGCAACAGCATGGATAAAAATATGATTTGCAACACACCAGTATTTTAGTACCAACTTTTCTAAATTATTTGCACAGTTCAGTTGAAGGATAAACAAACAATGCCAGTGATTAAAGTAAAGCATGACATATAAACCTTATGATCACTGCAACCATTACTCTAAGTGCAAAACAGGGCTCCCTGAAATTTGTTCTTTTTTCTTTTTTGGTGGTATTTTTATGATTTCCAAGCATATTTCTCAGCTAAGTCTTACTTTGAAACAGACCTTTTGTTTGAGACATCTAAAAAAACTTGATGTGCCTTTGATATCCAGCATTATCAATGACAGAATATAATGTACCAAAGAGGAAGAGTTGCTGACCACCAAGCATTTGCTGGTATCATAATTATCATCAAATACCCCTAACTTTCCAAAATACGTACACTCTAGTAATTTCCTTCTATTCTGAACAACAATAGAACTTAGAAAATGTGCACAGGATGAGATTTTTCTTCATACCAACTTTTCCAGAGAAATTAAGGAGAAATCTGACTGCTATGCCAATGAATACGAAGTTAGCAAGGGGAAAAAGACCAAGTGGATGTTCAAAAGAAGTTTAATGGGGCTACATGTGAATCACTGTGGTTCTGAATGAATTGAAAATGTTCTAGAGTAACTAGGTATTTAGATTAAATGCTTGCAAGTGTTCTGGGTTTTTCTCTAATTAAAGATAATGAAGCACACTGGTCATTTTGACATTTAGTGTGTCCAAGAAATAGGAAAACCCCACCAAGATCAATCATATGTAAAATGGAAATTTTTGACTATACGGGATCCCAGCCATTAACTGCTTATGTTTACAGCCTTTAGTTTTCATTCTCAACTGTTCTAACAAGCTTCTTTTCAGATGTGGATTAAAAGGATCCTCATTAGAAATCAACGGGGATAATAATAATTTTAAACGTTTGATGAAGCAAGGCATTAACACAAAGCATCACTGCCTATTTATGTATTATGGCAAGACTGAGTTTAAATAATACATCACAGTTTTCCATTAGTCTTGTAATTTGAGGTGAATCACTTGTATCTGTGAAGATTCCTTCCTAGTTAGTGCTGCCTTGGGCACTGAGGCTCTCCACCAACCAAATGTGTGAAAAACATTGCCAGCAAACCCTGAGGCAGCAGGAGGTCACTGTAAACACAAAGTGTGAGCACTTGTATGAATAACCCAGGGAATGCAAACATGCTCAGCCCAAATTTCTGAGCACTGAGTCTTAAATACAATAAGGCAACGCTCTACCACCTCCTCTGTGACACAGCTGGAACAGAATAGAAAAATTAAGATGTTGCAAGAAACCAGACCTATCTCCTTGCCCTGCCCCTCATGCCACGCTAAGCACACAGACCCACTTTCTGGAGATATAGAAAGATCCATTCTCTAACCAAAAAAAAATATTCTTCAGACACCTTCTGGGCTAACTGATTCTTGGCAACTGAATCTGTAAGACACAGAACATTTAAAAAAAAAAATTGCAGTGGATATGGCAATGAGAGAAACAAAATTTACTACACAGAGCTAAAAAAAAGGGAGGACAACATGAAGAACACCCAGAAGAAGCTGAAAAGACACAAATGACACCAGGAGCAGATGAAGTACTTTCACTTGGTTTTCTATGGAATTGCTTGACATGGCATTAAAAAAAAATTTATATGTAGCTGCAGGTGAAAAACTTAACATGAAGGTTGCTTTTTACTGATCAGTGTGAAGAAGCCCCAAAATCTCCCTGGCAGCAACTGCTGTGTTGTCTTTTCTTGCAAGGGAAAGCTCAATTATTGCATAAAAAGCAATCTGGGTTTACTCTTGTACATTTGCTTTTACATCTTATTTGACCTTTTATTTTGTGCCTGTTTTTTCAAGCTCTTTTCTACACTCTTGCCTTCATTATCTGATGCGAAAAGAAAACTTGAAAAACTTAATTTTTTTCTTTGATGTAAGTATATGCACACATTTTAGGGTGCGTTAATTCTTCACTTCTAGCCGCGAACCACTTAACTTAGAATTGAAACACTTTGGCTGTAATTATGCACATAAATTAAATGACTGCAAGGTTTAACCCCAACTTCCTTCAAATTAATTGAAACATGCATTTGTTTTAGGAAAAAAATAGATTATCTATTAAAATACATTATAAATATGTTTTTTAAAATAAATCCTTCACTTCTATATTGTGTACTAGAACATACCCCCTGTTTGATCCTTTTTTCCTGTGCTTGATGACTATTTGCTAGTAAAGTGAGTGATATCCAGTTACACCTTAAGATAGATGGTTCATTTTCTTTTTGATACTTTGAGGAAATTCAACAGGTATAGCTCTCCCCTAATGTTCTTTGAAATGCACTACAGTGTTAGAAACTAAGTGAGGGTAATGTTCAAGCTGCCAGGAACAATCAGCCTTTGCTTATGTGTCCATCTACACAAAAGCCACCAGAAAATGTCTTAAAACCTTTGAAATCTTTCTTTCCAGAAACATGCTAAAAATAAAAAAAAGCACTTTTTGAAAAAGTTACTGGTCTATTTCTAGTTTCTAGGTAAACCTAGATCCATATGCCAAATCTCCTAGGGATTGACACAGCTAGTAGCAGACAAGTCTCAGGAAATTCTGTGGAATAAATAAGGAATTTAGTCCATCACTCAGCCTGGGGTGGAGTTGCTAAGGTCAGGAGTAAGCTCCTTTATAGAACTTCACAGAATTATTGTTCTGCCTTTGAATCTGCATATAAACTGCACTCAGATCATCTCAAGTGCATCAGGTCTAAACATAGGAGCAAAAATAACAACCTCAGGTGCAGCTAACCTACTGTTCTACAGAGGTATTGGCAAGAGTGAAGACAGAGGTGAGAAATTAGTACATTAATTTTATCCTCTAAAAACAGGAGTTTCACGAGAACAGCACAAACCACTCTTTTTTTAGAGGAAGTTAATTAGTACTTACTAATAAGAATCCACACTCTTATAAAATAGTCCAAGTACTGACCCCATGTAACGTTGGATTTAAAATTAAAATACAATTTCTTGTCAACCCACCTGAAGACAAAATGAAATGGCACAACTAATAAAAACACTGATTCCTGTAATTTTTTAAAAAGCAATGGAATTTCAACTCACGCAATGTCTAGTCATACCAAAATCATCTAGCAATAGACTTTTCTGAAGCTGAAATTTCCAAATTGAAAAGTCCAATAAAGGAACAAACAAACAACAAAATATCAACAGCACCACAAAGATTTTAGCCTTTTAGAAGCATCTTATAACCTTCCGCTAGGTAAACAAAACAATCCACACTTCACAGAAAATAAAACCACAGTAATAGAAATGCTCCAGCTGGAGATCATGAGAACTGAAAGTCTCTTTCTTCCAAGGTCAAATAAACGCAAACTCAGCTACACTGAAGGATCTGTATTTTCACATAATTTAAAGCCTGAGGCCTTCCACAATCACCTCAGAAGTCAGAGCAGGTATGTCCTAAGTATCATGATCAGGCATATTTTTATGTATTAACAGGAAAATTAGTATGTCCAATGGTATTTGGATTTTTCAGGTTCTGAATATCATTGTGTTAACACAATTAATTTACTACATATGCTATAGCTACGTAAAAGCTGTAGTCACATAAGAGAATCACCATCCCACTGGTCATCACATGAGTCAAACTTCAAAAAGTATTCTAGCTAATAAAAAATTTAAATATCATTATTTGTAGATGCTGTATAATAACCAAATATAGTCAGAAATTGGTTCTTGTAAGTTTAATACTTATGTATTACAACCAAAAATGCTATAATCATTGCCAATCTGATATCAAATGTATTGGGTTTTTTTAAAATATTTTGACCTTGTTTTGCACATGTAGAAAATGTTTTGAATCGAAGTTATTTTTTTAAAAAATTCCAGGACATAAAGCATGTTCTTAACAAATACCATTTTAAGACCTCCCTTGGTCTGCCCAAGGCCACACAAGTCCGAGAAAGAACTGAGCTAAGATTGCTGCCAGACCCCCCCAGACACAAATTTTCCCAGTTTTGGGTTAGATGAGGAGACAGGCGTATGCCATCCAAAAAAGGTGCTGAGACCTCCAAACAGTTGTTACAGGCATCTGTATCTCCAAGAGAGGTTCAGCATGAGGATCTACTGGGGTCTGTTCCCAGTAAGAGAAAGAGAAAAGACTTCCATTCCCTCGTGGTTTTGAACCTTGTCTTAATTTACTGTGTTGGAAAACACACTGATGCATGCACTGTGCATTTTCCACACGAACATTAGCTACAACCACACCAAGGCAGGCTGGCCACTCAGACATCTGAAATCCAACCATCCTGTCATTTGCATCTGCACAACCCCAGCTGGCTTCAATGAGAGCTGCACATGCATCACTGACGAGGAACTGAGGTCCTGCAACTCAGCCTCCCCATGTCACCCATTAGAGGCGAGTCACACCAGCACAGTGAAGGATGGATGGAACCTCAAAGCTAGAAAAAAACCAAAGAAGGTGAACTTACGGACACACATTTCCCTGCTTTCAAAGAATCCAGGGCAGCACTGGGATTTGCGTCTGTACATTGTTTTCTCACCATGTCTGTAGGCAGTACGGTAACTGATCCTAAAGAAAGAAATGAGTGTTTGTCACATACCTTGGCTCAGAAACAAGACAGGATATATTCTGACACACTTGAAAAAACATTCAGGTGTCATAAGAAAAGAGTAACGAATGCTCCAAGTGGTCTTCATTTACCTGTTGTTAATTTAAAGAGTCCAAGGGGATCCCTGACATGTTTTACGTTCATGGGTGGTCAGAAAGCAGGAAAAGAATGGGGACTTTTTCACTTGTGATGGCTCATACTTATGGGCATATTCCTCTGAGGAAAATGCTCTTCACAGATATCACCAGCTTCTAATCATTCAACCCTTGCTTGCTTTCTGCTTGCACAGGAAGTTTCCCTTAACAAGTATTTTTACTTTTCTTTCAGGAAGCATACATTTACTTCCCTCAGAACATAACACTGCAAGCAGCAAGGCATCTCTGTGATACTTCTCAATAAATACACCTTACAGGGTCTGGAGAATTTAGTTTTTCCCAAGCTGTTTGTTTTCTATTAGCACTCCATTGCATGGTACACCCCAACCTGCTAATAAAATATATGTGACGTTGCTTGGACTGGCATTTTCCAGCTGACACAGATCACAGCAGTTAGACAGGCTGGACACTATAGCTAAAAAATCCTACATATTATGCTTGATTCTGAATCAAGAGTCTTAACAATTTCAGCAAATTGGCAATATAAGAATTTATACATCACCTGTGTCGCGTGCACTTGAACCAGTTTAGGATGTCAGTACAACTGGTGTAGTAAATCTGATCAAAAGGATGTGGATATGACTCTTGCACTGTAACTGAGTAACTGGAGAGAGAGACAGAGGAAAAAGGGAGATCATCAAGCAAGTCCTTTTAGACCAGTTTCATTTAATTAGGTCTTCTACAGAATCTTGTTACAGAATGGAATAAATATAACAAAATGAAAAAAATGAGACAGAAAGCTTGCAAAGAAAAATAAGCATCCAGAGAGTCATCATGTTTCTACTGCGAAACACATTCAATGACATTCCACTTCTCAACATTTAAAGAAAAGTAGTGTTAGCCTACATTTTTTAAAAACTAGAACACCTGTATTTCAAATAGGCAGCAAATGGAAGTAGTATGCATTAGGTGTTCTCCTGTGGAAACTTTTATTAATGCAACTGGATAACTGGACAACTAGTTAAGGAGCCAGACAAGGAGGTTTCTTCTCTTATCACTCAGAATAGAAAAACAGGACTTTCTGAGAAATTTCTTGTAAAAACTGTATCTGGGCCTATAGGAAGTCTTTCAGTGCATTTTGACGCTAAGTGAATGTTAACACAGAAATACACCTGAGTAGTAATTGCTGAAAAATTACATTACACGCATACCACCAAACAGTCAGTCTATTCAGCAATCAGAAATTAATCAATACTGAAGACCATGCTTTCTTTTGCTTACTGGATACTTTTTAACAGAGAACCACCTACACCACACCCCCAGAAATACTACAGAAAACCATATTATTATTTTTTGCCATATTACACAATTATACAGTGTCCCAGAAACAAATCCACGTTGAGAGCCTCCAAAGCTGTCAGCAGGCAAGAGGAACATAGCCCTGTAGCAAAAGGGGAAAATATTGGATCATCCTAGAAAACTCTTGCAGAGACTGTTTGCGCTGGCAGCCAGTCCTGGATTGCGCAAGGGAATTGAAAATGCAGGAATTCCTGGCAAGCTCGTTCAGCAGGCCTGATTCCCAGGACCAGCCAAAGCACTGACCAGCCTGCCCAGCTCTCCTTCACTTCCACTCACACCCTCTCTGACCCCTGAGCATCCACTGCTGGGTGACAGCCACTGTCTCCTCATCCTGCTGTCACCACCCACGCCAAGCGGCAGCACATCCAGAGCCACTCACCCCTGAAGACACACACCCTGCTCCCTGTTCTCCTGCAGGAAGGCCAGCAGCCCCAACGCACCCAAGCTGTCCCAGCCCAACAAATATCCCTGGGATGCTGGTGCTCGCCTGAGGCTCTGCGCTCTTGCCCCGTGGCAGAGCATGCTCTACCCCTTCTCACATGTCCTTTGTAAAGACCATTTCGGTCTGAGGTTCAGTTTTTATTTAAAGCCTACAACAGTGCCAGTGGCAGCCAAAAGCTTCTGTCTGGGGCTTTGCCTTTCATACTTCTGTCCCTTTGTCACCGGCTTTGGGTGATGTGAATGTTTCACTGAGTTTATTGGAGCTCCGCCCCGTTTCTGAGACAGAGCACAGGGAGGAAAATAAGTTAATGTAACAAAGCGGGCATGCCTGCTAGATGCATTTTATAGCATACTTTTCCTTCTGCAGACTTTTATTAGCTTGTTTTAAATTATATTATGCAGTGTAAATAGTAGTATTCCGGGTTTCTTTCCCATATTGCTTTCACTATGTTGCATCTTCCCTCAAAATCACTTTTACCTATGAAAACTGCAAACAAAGCACACACAATACTGGATGGCATCCAGTAATATTGTAGACAAATGCCTGACTTCTATGAACAGGTATTTAATATGGTGACTACTTCACATACACATCTTTGTATGAACTGTACACAGCAGCTGAGGCAGACGTGCTAAATGCTTCACATGAAGCTCAGGTAAATTCCCAAGGAAAGTCCTTAAGTGTTTGGTTTGTTTTTTTTTTTAAAAGACACACTTTATTATAAAGTAGATACAAGTTTGAATTATCGTTGTAAAGATTCAGCCATAACAATCACAAATAAATGTACAGTGGCTTAGCAGCACTCCCCATGACTAAGCACACAACAGTTTACATGAACTGCAGGAAACGTCCTCAAATGAACTGTGAAAATTAAGACTTTCTTATGGACCAGCTGATCAATTACAGACACAACAGTTATAGCGAGACCAGACACCTTGTTTTCAGTCATAATCTTCAAGGTTAGACTTGGAGACTTTCCTTGTCTTTCCTAGACAAGGAAAGAAGTTCAGCAGACGCTTGAGGCTTGACCTCTCCAGCCCACTATGGCATTTTGCAATTCACATGAAATTGGATGAACAGACCAACTACACTGATGATGAATTTAATTTTGCATGTTATAAATTTTTGAACCTCATTAAGGTAATGAAACAACAAATCTTAATTCAGATCCTGTGAGTGTTGAATAGGAGAGAATCAGCATAATCAAATTTGGACAAATTCCAATATGGTTAATTATATTTTTGCATATGTAAAACTTCTTTTCACCTAAATTGAAAAGAGCTATTTTTACTCACTTCTTGTACCCAGATGGCTGTGTATGTAACATTGCTAGTATCACTGAAGTGGTTTTCTGCATCCTAATCCCCAATGCAAAGATGCATTTCAGCCCACTATTAAATAATCTTTTACTTATCCATGATTTCACCTGCACATGCAATAAAGTCAAATTTTTCCCCCCATTTTTAAATTCAGCTAAAAGCCTTCAATAATTTGAAGAGTGCAAAGTAAAGCAAAGCAAAATTATTACATTGGAATTCAGGTCACTTATTTTTTTACAAGGAAAGTATTACCTTTCCCAGTGGCTACACACATTGGGATCTTCGAGATTCAAAGACACAGTTGAAGCCATCCAGTGGTACAGGAGTATGAAAGGGAAGCCAAAAAGGGAGTTGAAATGAAGAACCATCTTTCCAAAGAGATGACTGTTGAGAAAAAGAAAATTATTACATTAATAACAGCATAAAGAATATAAATACTATATATATAAATAATATATATATATGCTGTATACTATAAATTAAAAAAAATTAATAATGCTGACCCATCTGAAATCGACCTAGAACAAGGGGTACTTCAAGGAGCACACACTGCTTGCCCAGCAGCAGCAGCAACACCATGCCCATTTTGGAAGAAGAACCCAAATGGAGCAGTTTCCCACAAAGTCAGCTCGTGGACAAACTGCATCTCAGAGGTCCCGCTGTCCCCTCCAGCTGCAGCCACCCAGGCTGGCTGTGCTCAGCCACACCCTGCCTACTCTGAGGGCCAGGTTTGGCATGAAGACTGGAGCTGCTCAAGAGCACACGAATGGGGAGGCTCTGCTGTGACACAGCACCAGGAACCCTGCACATCCCGCATTTACAGGAAGGGCTTGTGCCTTCCCGCCTGCTCCCCATGGCCAACACAGCCACACGGGTCATCTGCACTGTCCCTGCTCTTTGAACTTGAGTCTCCAAAACAGAATTCCCCCTCCTCAGCCGGCTGTACAGTTTCCAAACAAAATAAGCGTTCCTTGAAAAAAGCCGTTGTAGTAACATGGAGGTCTAAAAAGATTATCCTAACACTTCTACTAAGCAAACTATTTTAATTTGCATGCTGAAACACTCTTAATCCAACTGGTCATTAATCCACAAATGCCAGAATGAATGCTATTAACATGTAATTTATTTGTAATTACTTAAGCTATATTTCTGTTTCAGTGAACATTTGACCTTACTTCCTCACTTACACACTAATTCTAGCATTATGTGGCTACAGAGAAAACAAAACAATGAGATCCTTGAGTCTAATCTGTAGTATAATGAGAAAACAATTTACAAGAAATATGTTTAATAGAAATATTTTTTACAAAGTAAACTAATCCAGAAATAGCAGTTTCTTACTTTAAGTATTATGGAACAGAATAAAGCAAAGTGCATCAATGTTAGGAGTTGGTTTTCCTTCATTTTCTTGTTCTTATCTGTAGAACTTTTTACAATTAGTTGCATAGAAACACTAGAAGTGGATACTTGGGGGTCCTTGAGGAAAACAAAGAGTTTGACTCAGCCCAGGTAAAAAGCAGGGTGGGGGACAGCTGGCGGTTCTCTCCCTCTGCAGGAGAAGGGAACGTTTTGGATCTCCATTTTCCTTCCTTCTCCCTGTGGGTGCCCAGGATTTCAGAGCTCGCCTCTCCCTACTGTGCTCGGAGCTGAGGCCGCTGCTGCACCCCCATCACTTCTTTGGTGCTGATCCGGGATCTCTCTACCCTGTGAGGCTCCGCACCCTGACCCGTCAGGACACCCCCACAGTTTCCAGCTAATGCCAGTTAGCTGGAATAGTAGTTCTTAAATAACCTAATTTTGTGTGTGCTGGATATAGAAACCCCATCAGGGGGGAACTATGTGGTCTAGCTTACCCAGGTTCAGATGGCACATAG
>VWZN01006209.1:248-10897 GCA_013396955.1 Regulus satrapa
AGTACAGTGTCCTTAGGGGTGTTTTGGTGGGATTTCCTTATGTATACCCAAGTACTTGAATTTGGCTAACCTGCCCACATGTATCATGAAGTACTCTTCAAAATCAGCCCCATGTTTTCTACCTTAAAATAATTCTGACATTATGACAGGTCACAGCATTAGCCTTTTTCCTCTACTACATAGCATCTCCAGATGTCCTGACTGAATCAGGTTTTTTTGATTTATGTCTTCTGTAATGAACTCAGATTGCCATAGTTGCTTACTGCTTATCTATCAATGCATTATATCTCCAGACCTCTGTCTGGTTTCATAATTTTCTTTCTTGTCAGCCCACACAAATGTCTTTTTAATGTCACCTTCTCACTTTGTATGAAGACTTCAGACCCATGGAAATGAGTATGGGAAACTCCCTCTCAACCCTTTCTGTATCAAAGTAGCTGGCATGAAGCTACCTCTCCCCACTCACTTTTCAACTTACAGCTTCTTCCCTGTTGAAACACAGTGGACTAATATCTAATAAAGTCTAAAACCTTACACTGCAATACCTTAATCCATATCACAGCAGCTGGGTAAGCTGAAGTTTACAATTATGCAGATATGTATAATTATATGAAGGAAATCCTCCTCTTGTAACTAGCACTTTTCCTTCTGTAGATAAAGATTGCTCACTAAGCCTATGCTATATTTCCCATTCACTTGAGAATTTTCCCTTATGGGAGTTACAATGACTAGGCAATCTGTCCTTCTTAGAGTCCTTTTCCATTAACATTTCCTTTAGGAAAGGCTCCCCTTTGTGGCAGTGTCCTACAAATCCCTGACCTCTGTCTAGATCTCTTCACCTCCACATGGCATTGTAAAGTCACTACTGCTAGCATCATATTACTCAAGAAGTTTCTTTTGCTCAGGCTGCAGAAATTCATGGTTATGTTAAAAAATAAAGAGCAATAATCTCTTCTGAAAACTTGCTCTATAAGTGTGAACAATCCAATCCAATTTCATTTGGGTTTGGATTTAAAAGTTCTATTTTGTGAATTTGCTATGGTGAAAATGGGTACTGTAGCCTTTCTACAATTTTGAAGCTTGCAACAGCTCTCAGATGATCGAAATCCCAGTGACCAGCAGTAACTGAGTATCAAAACAGGCCTAAGTTCTCCATCCTATTCCTTGATGTCATCTTTCTCTTCTGTCAGATATCTTAGAGGCTTTTATCTTCTGTCCTGTGAGGGTGAGATTAACAAATAGATTTGAAAATCATTACTGAGGGCTCCCAAACCTCTGTACACGTAGGCTCACCTGTGTGGAACTCTGCTAACCAGCTCCCTAAGATGTGTGAATTTTCTTGTTGTTTGTTAAGGCTTTTATTCCCCTTAACCTAACGCAATGTGCACCTATTGTTGTAGAGTGCTGTTTCACTTCATTTATGAACATGCTTATGCTCTCACTCTTTATGATATAGAAAATATAAAATTCAATGGTAAGCTTGTGTTATTCTAAACATTATTGCTAATGTTTGTTCTTCCAAGTTGTACACTATTTTTTTTCTTCATTTGCAGGTGAAAGAGGATATAGTAATATCAATCTATCTGAATATTGGTGTTTATTTTTTTATGGTAGTTATGGAGCTGTATGCAGACTCCATATGTCTATACATAAATCTATTATGTAGAATAATGGTTTTAGTTGATAATGATACCTGAGAGTAACTATATGAGATAGCACAGAGGAACAGCTATTTTTTCTTTATTTATATTAAAGAGTGTTTGAGAGTAAGATATAATTTATATGCTTTCATAGAGATTCCTGCAGGAAAGTGGCAGTTCCATAAAAGATGCCAGAGAACATGATTGCATGTAGATTTAATTAATTTTTTTTTTCAAGTTATAGGAGTTTAAGAAAAGGATGTATTTTGAAGGTCTGTACAAACATGGTTTAATTTCATTTATCAAAAATAAGTTGTTTTTTAATAATCAAAAAAGAAACTTAGAAAGCATTTTCCTAATGTTTCTAACTAAAACATAATTTCAAGCATAGCTTAACTTCAAAAAATATGTGATTCTGTCACTGTTACAGGAGTGTAAAGGGAGTGATATGTAATCTATAACATCTAACTCTATAGTACCATGGTGTAAAATTATCTCAGGCCAGAGACAGCAACTTTTGCCTGAGTCATTCTTAGAAATACATACAGTATTTTTCTTGTGCTAAATGCCTTCCACTTCAAATTGCTATGGAAAACCAAAGTCAGATTTGCTAAGAACTCAGGACCTTTTATTTGTTTTGAATATTTTTTAGCTAAAATGTGTAATGTGCTGTAGAATTTCAGCATCCAGGCAGAAAATGGTACTGTAAGCTCATAAGGGCTATGTCGATCACAGTCTAACTATATTCTTCTTCTCAGAGTAGATAATTTCATGACCTGTTCAGCTGTTAAAGGGGTAATATTCAGATTTCTGATTATGCTGAGAAATTGCCTCTGAACAGCCATTCTGGGCAGTCTTGTTAAACTAACAAGGTATACAAATTATGGGTCACAAATTTCTTGATAGATCCTGTTGCAGAATATGGACATAATTGATTGAAACTGTTCAGCTTTGTTTATAAGATATCTCCTTTGGGAATAATTTCAGTTTATTCATAAGTTGAAAAAAACCTCAACTCTACCCCATATGCAAAACCCCTGAACAAATATATAAGAACAAAACAAAAATAAGAGAAAAATTTCACAGTATCACCAGAGGAAGTCTAGTAGCAGCTGTCCTTCTTGCCTCTAAAGACTCTATCTACATGTTTCTTCTCTTCTCTCTTTTTAGGCGGACTACAATGTGCTGTCTGTATGTGTCCTCTGTTCGATTGGCAAGTGTTATTTATTTCATCATATGTTACAACAAAAATAAGCTTCATAAGGAAACAAAGGAAAGTAAAGATCTGGACAGGTAATAAGCCAGAGAAATAGCAAAGAATTGAATATTGAAAGGAACTGAAAGAGCAGAATGCACATTATTGCTAGTATTATAAAATATATATGGTGATAGCAGGTAATCATAGTTCCTCCTTACTACTCTAATATAGGACTAAAAAGGAGGGTATTGTATGAATGTTGAGGATATGCCTGGAACAAGACAGAATTTGCACTAGGGAATTCTTTAGCAGTGCATGACAAAAACGATGGGGTATTGTGGGAAATTTCCAGCCTGCCTGACCTACTCTGCAGCTCCTCTGGTTTGTGTGAGGCTAGAAAGGTTCAGAGCAGAGCAGGGTTTCAGATGTGTGTGTGTGTGTGTGTTAGGTATTTTCTGTTGTCATTACAAAGAAATGTGCTTTTCATCCTTCAGTCTTAACTGCCTTTTCTTCTTGCTTGCTTGCTGGCCTTGTTAATAATCAATCACATTTTAGTCACTTAACCTTTGTTTGCCTGCTCCCTGCCTCTTTTGCTCNTCAGAGCAGAGCAGGGTTTCATGTGTGTGTGTGTGTGTGTTAGGTATTTTCTGTTGTCATTACAAAGAAATGTGCTTTTCATCCTTCAGTCTTAACTGCCTTTTCTTCTTGCTTGCTTGCTGGCCTTGTTAATAATCAATCACATTTTAGTCACTTAACCTTTGTTTGCCTGCTCCCTGCCTCTTTTGCTCTTTTGCATGTTGCAGTAGATGGCACAGCTCCAGCTGTTTGTTGATTAACAAATGTGCACTGTATGTGCTGCAGCCATTTTCACTTCTTCCCAGAGCTTTTTGCTGCAGCCACTTTAGCTGCTTCTTTGCATATTGATTGAACGGTGCTCGCATTGAGTATTGACTGTCACAGACAATGTTCCTCACTTACCATTACTGCCCTTGTTTCTTTCTCCCTCATCACCATTCCTGTAAATACTGATGTTCATCCAGTTCCTCCTGCCCTTATATTTCTCCACCATCTGCCTCTTTGTTTCATTCTCACACTTGTAAATCAGCCACATACAATCATTTATTTTCTTTTTTGTTATTGCTTTTGAGAACATTTCTCCTAATCACCAGTATGGCCAATCTCAGGAGTTCAGCATTCAGAAATCATGACTCAGCCTCCTTTTTCTCTTAGTTCAGGTTACTGATCTAATACTGAAAAAACCCTTTTTTTTTTATTTTCCATTTGTTCCTCAGAAAATAAATCTAAGCACCTAGCCTTTTAAGGTGTGTAGGAAACCTAGGTAGTAATATGAAGGCATTGTTTACAAACCTTGGGAAAATAATATTGTCTTAAAAATAAGAATAATAAAAAATTTAAAGCGGCTACTACCACCACAAAGAAAGAGCCTGGTATCTCAAGACAAAGAGCAGCTAAGATAAAGACATGAATGAAGGAAAAAAGAATGCACACACTGCCTGAAGTGGCAGGAGCTGATAATGAACATACCAACTCTATAAACTACTGGTCATTTAATGGAATGCATCCTTGTGAGCAAGGAAAAAAACAATTATAAGGGGAAAAAAAAAAGTCAAGAAAAAATATCCATCATATCTGTGGCACTATGGTTATCATACGTTTTCATGCAGTATTGAGCTGAAGATCAATGGGGAGAGTACAACACAAAAACATGTTGGAAAATGTTAAGACAGGGGAAGAATGAATCTACCATCTTCCCTTCCATATGGGGTGAAGAAAGAATCAACACCATTCTCCTCCTGGCAAAGAGAAAGAAATTCTGTCATCAACATCACTTGCTTGGCTATGAGTGAATGATTGGACTAAATTACCTCCTCTGGTCTCTCTCATCCTCATGTGTCTGATGCAAACATATTTTTGGTAAAATTTTGATATCATGCATTTAAACCTGTTTTCTCTTGATATTATTCTTCTTTTTTAAAATTGTTGTAGTTGTTTTTTATTTCAGTCCTCAAAGGAAGGTTTCATTGGCAATTTCCTGTCAAAATACTTTCTGGCATAGGGTCGCTACATGGAAATATATTGTCAGTGTGAAGATAGGATACTACTTGAACATTTTTGTTTCCAATTTAGGAATATCACAAGTAAAGCTGTTCTTAACTGGAAAATTTTCATTTTTAAATGCAATTAAGAAATTTTATTTTGGGACAACAGTGACTGCACTCCAATTACGGTCTTGGAGTTTCTTATTTCTTTTCTCTCAGATGGTATAAGTTCTCTGTACAACCTGCATTTCTCTTAACATATCCCAGCCTCATCCTTGCCTCATTTCAAGGAATGTGCTGGAGACCCTAAATCTTGGTCTATTATGAGAGATGTAATTTGGCAAAACAAGCCAAAGTTTTAGAAGAAAGTAAAATTTGGCATCCAAATCAAAATGCCTAGTAACTTTTAGCAAGCAGATCTCAGGATGTAGCATAAAAGAGACCAGGAAAGTGCTAAAGATAGGGCAGGAAAGAACAAATCCAGCAGAAGTTCCCCACTCACATATGCCAAGGGCTAAGTGAAGCACGGGCAGTGAAGTGATGGGGTGTCAGGAACTAAAATCAGGGTTTGCTGAAGACAAGTGAGGTAGAGCAAATGCACCAGGTTGAACCCTGCGCTCCTCAGCCCCACCAAAGTCAGTGGTCATGCCAGGGGTCAGGTAGGTGCTGCTCAGTGCCCTATTTAGCAAACCTTCCCTACCAAACATGGACTTTTTTTTCATTAGAAAGAAAGGAATTTTTACTTATGGAATGGAATGGAATGGAATGGACAATTTTTATTCATCACTCATTTTCACATGGATTTCTTCCCCATGCTTTTTTACGTCATTACAGAATGCAAAGACATTTATTAAAACAATTATTTTTTAAAAAAAAATTGAGTAAGATTACATGTTCCTTTGAATTCTTGTAAAAATATGTACATTTCAACTTTGATTTCTGAAAAACTTTTTCTGTGCATCGTGTCTGAAGATATGCATTGTGAACTGAAGATTAAATAGTTGACTCAAAGATATCCTATATATAATGATATAAAGTAGGGAAAAAAGTATATTTATTCCTTTTAGACAAAAATTGAACTGTAAATACCTTAATTAGCAGGTTTGAACACTTGATATTACTTTTACATTAAATGTTGCATTTTCTATTTCTAGTTCATGTTGTTTGCCTAATCTCACCTTGAACTCATTGATACCCCTTGAGAGACTTCTTGCACTTAGACACTAAGCCTCTTCCAGTTTCAGGTCCTTTCTTGACTGAGTGTCTTTGAGGTCACTTTGATGGTTCTTGGACTTCTCTCTTCTTTCAACTGATGCTATGAATTACCCCTTTAATATTTTCCCCCAATATTTCCACTATATTTTGCTCTTATGTTCATTCAAGTGACTCCATCTTGCCCTGTTCCTTGCTCAATTACACAGTTTAACTATTGCTATTTTGATAATACCTGTATTTTCTTCTGCTTGAGTAGTGTCCTACTCTTGAGAGTACTCTTATCCTCTTACTTGAAACCAAAATTCTTTATAATAAAAAGTTTAGCTCATGTAAAATGCATTCTTAAATGGTCATATTTTACAAAGTGGAGTAATATAGAAGACTTAGCAGCAAACCAAAAGAGTATCTGGTGCTTAGATTCACTCTGTCAGTATTCCTAAGGGTGATAAGCCTTAGTGAAGGAGACTCACATATATGAGCGATGGTTTCTTGATTCTTAGACTTTGGTTATAATAATCTAAGAAGACAATTAAAAAACTTTAATTATATTTATGTAATGACTTGTTCTGTGTGGCTTGTGTTAAACTGCTGTAATCTATACCAGCACTTTCATATTAACATGCACTGCTTTTGGGATCGTTCCACAGTGGCACTGAATTTTCATATTTAATTTCATTTTCCTCAAACTGAACTCCTTTTCAGAGACTAACTGCAGCTTTGATAAATGTTCTTTCTAGACTAGTTAATATCTTAGGCTTATAAAAGATATTTTAATAAAAAAATGTAGCTTCCAGCTACAGCCAAGATTTCAAAAGATAAGAACATCCAGTTTTCCATTTCTTTTTCTCTGAATTAGTCACTTTAGTTTAAAGACTTTTTTTCCAGTCTGATTAAGAAGAAAGACTGACAAATTGAACTTCAGATTTACTCTTTCACCAGACTGATACAAGAAGCAGGTAATGAGATCAACTCATTGTTAGTCACAAAGAGGTTTCTTTGAAATGAAACATGTCAGACATACTTATTGCTTTAACAGTCACAGAGATTGATACAAACAAAAGCAAGACACTTAAGCCTACAGTTCCTTCCATAGCTTCTAAAGTAACTAATGTGTATCCTCACAGCTTCTCGGAACTGCCACCAATTTGATACCAATTTAAATTCTTAAAACTGGATTTCTTAATAGTAATTTGCCAACAGTGTACCGTATTTTTTGTAAAACTACTGTATTGGTGTAGAAATTTCACCTCTTTCCTCTCAAACAAACTAAACCTCAGGTACTATTTTTCCAGAAGGCTAATTGTTTTCTTTATATTAAAATGCAGGGATAGGAAAAAAAAAAAAAAAAAAAAAAAGGGCAGGGTNGTTGTTTTTATATTAAAAGACAGGGAAAGAAAAAAAAAAAAAAAAAAAAAAAAAGGGCAGGGTTCAGTACCACCCCCTTCCCCCCCACCCTCCTACAAACTGAGGAGCCAATTTACTTTCCCTGTTAGGAGACAAGTTTTAACCATGTTAATAGAATGTGTTCATTTACAAAAGAATCACAGAATCACAAAATTAATTAGGTTAGAAAAGACCTTTGAGATCACTGAATCCAACCTATGACCTAGCACCACTTTGTCTACCAGACCATGGCACTGAGTGCCACATGCAGTCTTTTTTTAAACACCTCCAGGGACAGTGACTCCACCACCTTCCTGGGCAGCCCATTCCAGTGCCCAATCACTTTTCCTGTGAAGAATGCTTTCCTAATTCCTGCCTAAAGTTCCCCTGGAGCAGCTTAAGACTGTCTTTTTGTCCTGTCAGTGGTTACCTGGGAGAAGAGACCTGACTGCAGCCACCTCTCAGGCAATTGTAGAGAGGGATGAGGTCACCCCTGAGCCTTCTCTCTGGGCTAAACAACCCCAGCTCCCTCAGCTGCTCCCCACAGGGCTTATGTTCTAGGCCCTTGTTTGTCCAGACATCAGCTTTGTTGCACTTCTCTGGACACCTTTGAGTATCTCAACAGCCTTCCTAAATTGGTGGGCCCAGAAGTGGATATAAAATTTCCTGTTCAGCACTGGCCTGACAGATAAAGACTATATTCCAAGCCATATTTTATGACTTTCCCAGGTTCAATAAGCCCCACCAGCCTTGAGTTGGGAGGAAAATTAGTGAGTTATACATAAAACAAAACAGGAGATAAGTGGATGGAGTGGGAAGATCTAGTCAACTGGTGATATGGATGATTGACAGATTTTAAGAGCTCCTCACTGAGCTCTCTTCTGCTTCATATGCTTTAATGCTATAGGAAGAGACAGAAAAATACTAGTAACTAAGGAAGAGAAAGAGAAGATGGTTGTACTAATTTCTTTACTATGAGCCATCATGGATTGAATCAGCACTTCTCTATCACTTCCCCTTGCCCCTCCTCATACACACACGAAAGACAATGTTCATAATTTGAAGGAAAATTTCAATAAAACCACAAAAACCTTCCATACCCATGAAGGTTAAAAAAAAAAAATTTGCATACAAAATATCTGATTTTACTAGCTTTTCCTGGTTTTGCTCTACCAAAGAATTTATCTCCATCCACCAAGAATTCCTTTCTCACCTAAAAGTTCGTTTTTTCTTTTGTGTCTCACCTAGCCCTGATTTCTGCCTCTCTCTTACTGAGAAACCTCACTTACTTGCATGCCCTTCAGTACTTACAGAACTCATAGTTCTGCTTTTCAGCAGAGGAAACCATATCTCTTTTTTTTATTATATCAAACTCTCACCAAAAGACAGTTAAGTTGTTCTTCTTTTTCAAGAATACATAAAAATGAGAGACTCAACTACAGCATGTCTGAGGAGACCTCAGACAAGCAAGACATATTTACTATGTGAAGATCATAAATACCCTTCTGAAAAATAAATTTTGTTTTTGTAGCTGACAAAAATAGGCTGACCATGAAGAGTTTGGAGAGCAAAATTCTGATAATTGTGGTATTTTTTGGGGTATCCTTTTGGGGATGAAAATTTGTTATTTAGCAATTCTTCTTTACAATTATGGATGAATGAGACTATCTCATTTCAGTCCTCCTGCTGCTCTATTGATAAACAATGTATAAGTCTTGCTACAGCAATGAGTGAGGAAGCTCATTATGACAAAATCTACATCTGCTTTTCTCCTACTGCGTCACCCAGGCAAAGATAATTCTCAATGTCAGTTATACAGTTTCTTATTGTTCTCCCTTCCACTGTGAAACCATAAAAACTCAAAGTGCAAGAGAAAATCTGAGTCAGCATCATTATAAAAATACTAATTTTTAAAACATTTTTATTTTTTGAGTATCAAATGATATTTTATTTCTGTTTTGATATAAAATAATCTGTGTTTGGTGCTTGGGATCAGCTGATTTCTCTATCTTGCAGAGACTGTAGCCTATCTCAAACCAAACCAAACTAATACAATACAAGACACACCAATTTGGAGTGAAAATCCACCAGCTGCTCCTATGAAGATAGTCAGCCTGAACATTTCCAGTCCTCTCTGCAAAGTTTGTGTTCTAGATTTGCTGGCAGTTGGCTCAGGGTGCTGCTCCTCTGGGAAAGTACACCTAAAATGTTGCAGCACCCAAGGCACTAGTGTGATGTTTAAAATTGTTATGAGCAGCATAATCTGATAAAATTACATTGATAAAGTACCATTTAATCATGTTGTATTATGTCTATCAAGTCATTTCAGGAAAGGGAGTCTTTGTCTTTTTTCCTTCCCCTCCACTCTTCATTTTTTGAGAAAGTATACAGGTAGTGCTATGTTTTAGTGCTCTGTTGGAGTTGGGGTATGTAAGAAGCTTTTCATCCATTTCAAAAGAGTGATTTCTTCAGTCTTTTGACTGGCAACAAACTCGGATTCCCTCTGGTATGTCACAGTGTGTGTGGCACTTGCAGGCAGCTTCCCTCACAGTAAATAACTGCTTCCTTTCCTGGTTGGGGAAGGAAGGAACAGCCCTAGTTTACATGTGGAAACTGATGCACAGCAGGTGTTTGTGTCCTTCCTCTTTCTTTTATCAGTGTTTTAGCCCTGGAAAACCATATGGTGCAGTACCACCAATCCCACCAGTAAGGACTTTGGGTATGTGGGGAAAGGTAGCAAATAGGGGTCCGGTATTAATTCTCACCTTGCCTCTTCCTTATCACTACTGCAGGATAGCCCAGCCTGGCCCTTCAGGTGTTTTCCCTTCTCTCTACACAGATTCACATATTTTCTATCTCCTCAGAAGTCTGCTAAGAGCTCAGCTGCTGGAACAAGGAGCATTTTGCTCCCAGTAAACCCCTTGGTCTTGGAGGAACAAAACTTGAGTTTGCCTAAGCTGTTAAGAGAAGATTTCAGTGAACTCTTCCCTAATATATTGTAATTCTGCAGAGAATGAAAACATTTTTGCTGCCCTTTCAGAAAAATTTGCATGATACCAGTATAAAAATGAAGTTTCAGTGAATTGGAATGTTTTTTTACATTTACTTAGATATGTTTTCCCTTCATGCTTTTAATTAGGAAAAAACTAAAAT
>VWZN01006209.1:10998-32611 GCA_013396955.1 Regulus satrapa
ACCAAAACTGAAAAAGGAGAGTATTCTCTTGCATAGTTTTTGAAAAAAAAAAAAAAAGCAAAAACTGAACCTTTCTAAATTTATTTTCTGATGAGTCTGTATTTTCACACATTTCCCAGATAATTTTCTAAAGGTCTGTAGAGTTTTGGCTAGATTGTAGATACGGCCTGTTCCTCAGTCTTGCACCAGCCCTCAGTATTACCCAAGCTTATATGTAGAATTAGTTGGTTAGAAAATATTTGAAGTTCTCTTCTAAAATATGTACTGTATTTTGAAGTTTTGTTTCTCTATGGTAATGCATCTGCAGATGTTAATCTGCACACTTTTCTATTCAACGTGGCAACCATAACTGTGACTATGTGTTTAAAACAGAATAATTTAAATAATAACAAAACCCCCTGCTTGCTGATTTTTAACACTGGAATGTTAGTAATGACACAAAACTGACTTGCTGTGTTGCCCCTTTGTGCTGGAGGCCTGATAGGATGCCATGATGAGCTTACTCTCATAAGCCTAAGGGCTTAACATTAGCAGCATATGACAATTTTCTTATCAGTCTGCTTTGCAAAGCACACAGGGAGGAGGGAGTGAACTGTCATATATGGAATGGTGTGGTAATTAAGCAATACTGTTCAAGCATGGAATGTGAAAAAACCCAAGGGTTTCACTGTTAGGCTTCTTACATGATTGCAAAACATGTGAGTGCAAAGCTTTTTTGCCTTCCAATAAGAGACTTTTTATTTTCGAGAAAAAAAAAGAAGCAGTTATTAAACTCAGCATGGAGACAATCTGAAACAGGATCTTCATCAATCAGATTAACTACTTTCCAAGATGAAAGTAGACGAGGCACAGTGTGAGCCTGAGAAGATATTTATCAAAACCCATATTAATAACCACTTTCAGCCTTCTCCTGACAGTTTCATCTTAGCTTCCATGTTTAACATTTGAGTATCATATGTTTTTGTCAGGATGAGGCTGCTAAGAGCATCAATTAATTAATTCCTCTGAAGTATGGTTTGGAAAGGTAATAAAGTAACATTCCCTAAGGCCAGAACCAGTAATGGTAAGCAGCATTCTGGTGCTGTGCAATTCGTTACTTCAGAAAGAAATTAAAAGCACAGAATCATTTCCACTCTTAAAAGCAGAAGAAATTCAACTTTATTTTAATAAAATTGCTGAGAGGGATTCATTTTTTAAAGTAATATTTTCAAAGCTGATAAAAAAATGTTGTTGCTTTTTATTTGTTTTATTTAAATAGAAAAAAGTAGAATGCCTCTGGGAAAATAAAAGGCAGAAGAGATGACTGGAATATGTCTTAACACTGTTATTTATTTGCTATCATTATTATGATTTGCCTTGTTATTTGGGTCTTAGTGTTCTGTTCTGGAATTTTCACAGTGGGATGAAGGAAGCCTGCTGACAATACAGAGAAATTAACCCTCTCCTTGTTTCTCCTAAAATTCTCACTGAGAATTTCAAGTATACATTAACTTGTCTATCCTCTCTCCTGGTTAAAACTAGTGGGATTCTTGTTTCTTTAACTCTGCAAGATAATAGATGATTTGTTTTGTAAGTAGTGGAAGAAAAAGCAAGGATAAGGAGCTGTTTGGTGACATAGGAAAATATGTTAAAAAGATAGTATTTTTAAAAAATCAGAAGCAGTTAGTTGTTGAACTTGGATACATTGCTTTAATCTTGTGAAATACATGCACTCTTTTACTTCCACATCCTTTTACTCCCACCACAAACAAAGTAATGCATCTATGCAAAAAGACATATGTATGCAAGCTGTTGACAATGGTAGCTCTTTTCTTACTGCCTGTGGGAATGTCAGCCTGTATAGTTAGTGTGTCCTAATGACTGCATGAGCCAGATCAAAATATGCTCCTTGCTAGTTACTAAATAAATGTCTCCACACATTTTATATTAATGTATTTCGGTCTTTTCTTGTCAGAGAATAAGCACCTTGGGAAACTACCCCCAAACAACAAATGGCATCCTATAAGAACTATGTTGATTTATGTTTCTATTCTACATGGTGAGGCTTCATCTGGATGCCATCATTTAGGGACAACTGACCAAACGAGCCCTGAGTAGCATCACCTCCCTTCTCCAAGAGTGGAGGTCAGTAGACTGCAAGCTAAGACCTCCTAACAGACAGTGTCATCATTTCCAAAATAAACTTGTTTATAAAGAATATGGACACATCTGTTATAAATTTTTAGGTAGTCAAACATCTATTAAAGCCCCCTTGTACTATACATGGTGAGAGCATAAATTTGACCTCCTCTAACTTTCAAGACAATGACACTTTTCCTCCTTCCAGGGAGAAATATCCAACTTTTTCATTGGCCACAATGGAGTGAAAATGGCTCAACTCTCCCTTTCCTCAATCAGAGAGGCAATGTCTTAGATCTTATAGGATATGGAAGAAAAAACACAACCCAACCATAAAACCAACCAATTAACCATGATATCTATATTCAGCAGTAGTTTTTGCACTTTAATTCTGACAGTTCAGAGGATCAATCATCAATATATCTGGAGATCCACTCTGTAGAGTCCTATGGCACCATCCTGATAAGCTCAAAATATTTTGCAGGATCTGCAAAGAACTTGCTAAGTTCTGACTCTAATAAACAGCTGAGCAAAGTATTAGCATTTGCAGCAGAAAGCTCAGACTGGAAAAATTACCTCTGGCAACTAGGGATCTGTGTCAATTCCCCTAGCCATGGCTAATCTTAGGATCCACTTGTTCCTAGTCTTCTGAGAATTATTCCAAAATGGCCTACATGGACTCAGGTTGCTGATGCTCATCAGATTTCTTGTTGCCCTGGGGATGGGACTCAAGTAATGCAAGAAAGGGGAGAAAAAAATTAGAAACAAAGTTAACAGAATGCAGAATTTTCTTACAGAAAAATTTGACTTATTCAATTGATAAATTCTATTAGCTGTCTTCTGAGCTGTTGAATGTTTCTACTTGGTTCTCTTTCTTTATTAACTGATATTGTGGAGGATTTATGCCTGATTGGTGAAAAAAAAACAAAACTAAAATTTTTCACATAAAAAAAAACTTTGAAATTTACAGCTGGACTATGCTCATCTACAAGGTCAGGAATGAGGGGCAGACACAAAGGTGTTCTCTGGCCTACCAAATAAACTGGTAGGAATCAGACCCAAAGTCCTGTGGAATTCTTCTTTGCTCTTCTCCATGTATAAAATTGTTATTAATGTATTCAAACATAAATACCTCTGCAGAAATATACAAGTCTGAAGTGGTTTGGTGCAAATTCTTTGCATCATGATATTTTCTAAAGTGTAAGGTAGCTGTAAGTGAATTAGGGAACATTTTCTATGTTACACATGGGGACTTTACCAGGAGCGTGAGAAGACTCTTTAGCAGACAGCCAGAATCACCAGCTGAGGTCCCTTGATTTGCATTCAGAGGTTACAGAGCATACAGCTAGAGGGAGGATTATGGAATTGAAAGGTCTTAGGCACAGGAAGACTGAGTCTATAAGTGCTGTAAAGAAAACTGAGAAAAACTCAGGAAGCTGAGAGTTGAAACAAACCTAGTTTATCTTACGTTCTAATTTGGCTTCAGAGATTTAAGGGTTGATCTCTGCTAAACCTCATAGATTGTGATTGAACCCTCTGAGTGTCAGAAGATCTGCTATTACTGTCTTCCCTGCTAGGGTGATTGTTGTTGCTGGATAAAGAAGGTGTACATCAAAGCAGAAGGATTAATGTGATTTAATACCACCATTCAATCTACAATTCTGCACATGGAATTGATTATTTTGGTGTTTACAACTGTGGAAACTTAACATTTGGAAATGCACAGCACTTTTTGGTAATGCAGCTAATGTTAAAGAAGCATCATCAAACTAAGAGTACGTCCACATGTTAAGCTGACCGAATGCTGTGTGACCATGCTGAAAATTAAATTTTGGTATGTAAGATCTGTGAGGCACTAAAATGAGTATACTGCTTAAGATCAGTATAAAACACTGATGCTAAGAATAGACTCTGCATCCTAACTACAGTTATCACCATGAAGAAATGTGTAAAAAATACCAACCTACAATTTCCACTACAACATCCTGGGATTTAGAGACCTTTCTAAACAAATATTTCCTTTCATCAAGTTTTGTGCTGTGCTCCACAGGGTGACTGGTACAGGTCAAAAACATGATCAAAAATATCTTCTCTGTTTCTCCTGCTTTGAAAACATTTCCTTGCTGTTTGCTGACTATCAGTTTCTAGTTACTTTGTGCTACTCCCAAAGCATGAAGAATGAAACTGAAGACCAGTACAATGCTGTTAAACACACATAGACAGACAACTACAAAAAGAAACAGAGAAAATTAAGCACTCTGGTAAATCTCTTGTTATTATTTAGATGTTGAATTGTGTGTGTATTACATGGTCTTACATGTGGGTAGCAGCATAGTTTTACCTAGTGGAGCCACAATACACAAATACTGACAACTCCTAATTCCTGACCATGATAATATAGGCTATAATTCTTTAGAAGACCTGAATGGATTTATTGTGTTTAGTTTTTGATCCCGTAGAGGTCCATTGATATTCAGGATCATTTGTGCAGCAGCATTTGTATACTCTGCTAGTAGATAAATTCAGTTTGTGGTGATTTCAGTCCACATCAAGTTACAGGGTTTCTCTGGTATTTAAAGCAAATCTGTCAAGTTCCCTTCTGAGCCTTATCATTCTGTCTGAGACCCTGCTGACTGACAAAGAACATAATTTTGCTGAGTAAAAATGAATACTTCCTGGTAAACAGCTCATCCCCAATTCAGTTTAAAAGCCTAGGTTTTAAGTGAGTCACTCAAGGTGGCCATGCCTTCAATAAATATTGTACTACCCCACTGCCATATTAAAACACACACTATCTATAAGCAAAGTCTTGGTAGGTCCAAGTTATATTCTTGCACAACTGCTCCACTGGTCCGTGCCTGAGTAGACATCCAGAAAAAGGCCTTCGGTCTTTCCTGACATTTGCATGGAACTGTTTTCAATATTCATGTCCTTGGGCTGACTCTTAAGTGGAAGAGAGTTTGTCCAGGATAACAGGACTGTCGTTGCTCATATAGGAGTTTTTGACAGCTTTCCTTTCCACTTGGACTTCTAAAATTACATTTCTGCCTTTATTTTTATTTAATTTAAAAAATTTTCTTCTTCCCATAATTTCACTACTCAAGAGAGTTTTTAATCCACCTGGCACCACTGTTCCTGGTTCCTGTCCTGGGTTTTGCCAGGACAGGGTTGATTTTTTTTCAGAGTAGCTGTGAGTGGGCTGTGCCTTGGAGCCATGTGGGTGGGTCTGGGTTTATCCACAGCAAACAGATAAGCCTTGGGGGCAGAAGGGAGGGAGTCTGCTTCTGGGAAGATGCCCATAGCTTTGGGTGGGGCAGGGTGGGGTACCCTTTAGTCATTGTTCTTTGTCTTGGGACAAACTGCCTTGGGTCAGGCTGAGGGAGCATTTTTCATGTAAATCACTCTCTCTTTTGTACCTTTTCTGTTATTAGTATTGCTGCTGCTGCTACTGTTCATTTTGTTATCTCATTGCATTTACAGGTAAGTCATTCTTATCCCAACTTGAGATTTCTGCCTTTTGTCTCCCACCAGGGGGAGAGAGGGTTTATGGTCTTCTTGGTAGTGAGAGTACTAAATTGGAGAATACAATTCCTAAATTATGACAATTCCATATCTTGACTCAAATAAAGATTAAACTGATGAGGTCCGTAATTTTGTATAATGTAATTTTTAATAGCTTGGTGTACCTTTTTTACTTCCCTAGGGTTTTGAAAGCTAAAATGGAGTTTCTCTATGCCTTTTTTGTTCTAGTTTGCATACTGAACTAGGGAAGTTGTGCTTGTTCATAGCTACATGCTCTGAATGACATAAATCCCTTTCAAAATTACATATCTTATGGTCTACACATGCAGGTTTCAGATATTCAATTGTAAAACTACAAAAAAATCTCCTTGCTGCCATCTCACACAGGAACTGAAGGTTGTCTTATGTTTTTAGAGAAAATATGTTCTTTTGCTTACTTTTACCTGTAAATAATGTATGCCCAGAGAAGAATAGAAATTTTGAAAATAAGGAACTTATGGAAATATTGTCAGTAATGAAACCAACATTTTACTGTGATATGCAATTAAAAAGATCCATACTCCCTGTAAAAAAACTTTGTAATACTGAACTGTTGAGAAAAACTCACAGATTATTCTTCCTGCCAGAATCAATGACAAGAAATAAAATTGAATGTCCCAACTGGTCATTTGGATTTGTGTTCCAATCAGTTAAAGTACTGGAATTAGACTGAACTGTATGACTGTATTTTTAGACAAACTATCGGTCTCTGTTAAACAAATTTTAAAGGTAGCAGGAGACCACTTTTAATATGTCCTGGCTGAAAACATTTCACCTGAAGGAATGAGCCCATGCTCCTTGGACCCAGAATTATAATGCCATCTGGCAGATATTATTTCAGCACCAAGTTCTTAATGAGATAAGGTCGAGCCAAACATGGATTCAGGGTACAAAAGAATTTAATAATCTTTTATTCATTATAGTGAACATTTGCATATACTTTATGAGAACAGTTATTACAAGAAACTTTTCACCTTCTAGCATTCTTTAAAATATTTTGGCATGTAAATATTTCTAAAAGATACATAATGTTTTTATTTAATTTTTTTTTATTAGGTTTTTTTTTTCCTGTATTTGGATTCTTGTATTAATCTATTTGGATTCAAATTTATGTTAAAATAATTGCATTATGTCACACATAAATAAATATATTTTATTATCAAAGATAAGTAATAGTAGAATGCTTAAGATCAGAAATTCTCATTTCTAATCAGTGTAGGTTAGAACAGTCAAGTGTTTTAAAATTTCAACCCTGAAGTCCAGTTATCCCTTGTGTTTCTGAATCGGGCAGATTGCTATAAGGAGACAAGGATATGGTTTGATTTCTATGTATTCATATTCAAAAACATATCAAAAGCAATCATTTGCTCAAACCAACTGGCCAGCCAGTACAGTGCAGCATTGCTAAGATACAGCAGTTCTTTTACACTGTGTCCCACAGGAACAGTACTATTGGCAATATGCCTTCTTGCTCTCAACTTCTAAGCCATGATACAGGATCAGGGCAGTCTTCAGTTCAATTTCAGATAAAACAAAGAGATTTAAATAAAAAACGTCTGGTGCAGCCGCATCATGTACACTGTCTAATGTAGCTGTGTTTTCATTACCCACATAATGGAAGGGGTCTAGTTAAGTTTCATCTTGCCTTGGTTACATGTAATGCATCTTGCCATATTTGAATTAATTGTAAAAGTCCTATTAGAGCCAATGAAGATACAGCCAATACAGTCAATGGCATCTAGAGAGCAGTTCATCTTGTCCTAAATTTGATCAGATGAATTGTTCTTTAAACTCCATTAACTATATTGATTATCTTCCCAAGAATATAATGGAGTTCAGACAGGAAGTCTGCTTTGGACAGGCTAGATGGTAGATATCTAGAGTAAGAATTTCATGCTCTCTGCTGTTGTTCTCTGACATGAAATCTGGTTGAAATACTGGTGACTACACTATTTCAATGAAAAAATAATATTTAGGTTACAAAAAGCTTAATAGAGGAGTAGAACTTTATATTGCAGTTCTGGCTGCCTAAATAGTGAACAGTCTTGGAAGAAAAGAACTAATTTCTGTTTGTTCTTTTGGATTTGTGGAGAAGCCTACAAGATCCTTTTCTGTCAAAATCTCATATAGCTGCTCAGCATAGATGTTTATCCTCAAATCTGGAGGAGCCCTGGTCACTGTCTGAATGTTTGATATGTGACTTGTTCAGAACAAATGGCCTAACCATGCAATCAGCTCAGAAGGTCACTCACAGCTACTTCATTGTCCTTCGCTGCTGACTTGCCTTCTTGTATTGTGTTGTCTTGATAAATTCTAAACTTACAGAGCCCAAAGGAATTACTGTAACCACCTGCTAAGTCCTCCTTACAGACTTGGCCATGAGACTCCCCTGAATAATGACTGCTTGAACTTGGACCACATCTTGATTTCAAAACTGGTGAAAAAATCACTGTCATCAAGAAATAGTTCTAGCTAAAACCTTCCCCCTTATTTCTCATATGATATTTTCTAGCCTATATAGTGATCATAGCAGTATGCTAGAGCAAAAAGGTGTCCATGTTTTACTGTATAGTTATAGATGCAACAAGATAAGCAAGGTATTTCCTGCTGACTAGATAGATATGGTAGCTGGCAGAGTGTAGTGTCCTTTTCCAAGCTGTCTTAGTGGAGCTGTTCCACGTCAGATAAGCAATTAAGTATTAATCATAAAGCGGCCTTGGATGTCTGTTTTTTCTTCTCAAGGGAAAGAAGCTACCATTGGGTCAGTCTTTAAGTAGCTGACCCACTGGATTTTTTATATAGAAAATCACTGACCTGAAGAAAGGGTATGATTGATCATGTTTCCATACTCAGCTGGGATGTAAAAATGTCCTTTTCTGAGTTGGGCAAAAAGGACCTCAAACTAAGGACCCACTTATGCAGGTAACTGGACAACTACTGAGCCATGACTGTTCTGGGTGAGGTATCTATTCTTTAGTTGTGGATAAAAATCCAGCATACCTAAAGACTCTTTCCAACACAAAATTCCTGCTGTATTCATTTTGAAAATTTTAGTTTAGGGAAATAAAATTTTCTCCCAGAATAATGGCTGTTGAAAAATTTTCCACCTGTTGTTTTCAAGCTATAGCTGAAATGTTGATAACAATCCCCTCTTTGCACAAAGAAAATTCCCACTGTTCTGTTATTTTCTGTGTCTTGTTTCTCCCCACAGCAGGTGTAAGGAAACAGATGAAGGAAGAGTGTTTTGTTTGTTATTTTACAGTCACTTCTCTCAGAAATATAAAACATTTCCTCAAAATTCTTAATCCCTTGTTTCTGAAAATTTTCCATTTCCAGTTGCAAAACAATTCTACTCTTCCTTTAAACTAAATTCAAGATAATTGCTTTTCATCTGAATACCAGAAGAGAAATTTGTGATCAAAAGCATAATGCTGACTTTTTTCAAATAATGATTTCCTGTTCCAAATCTTTCAAGGCATATTGATATTTTCCCTTTTGGGGAACAGCTAAATGTTCAAATCTCTTATTGGAAATATTTATACTATTAAATGCTGATGCTGGTAGGGCACTATATAATGATATGGCGCCACCCTTTGCCTCAGAGCACTTCCAATTTGGGCAGACAGCAGATTAAAAAACCTAAAGGGACAGCAGTATGCTGAAGCATGTGTGATTATGTGCAAATATATATCATGTTTCTATACCATATTTTACTTTGTATAAATACTCATAGCTTCCTCAGTGCAGAGGCATCACTTTGCATTGCCTTTAAAAAAATGTTAATATTCCCAGTGCCATAGAATGATGTATCATTAAGATTTAAGGGAATAAATTATGGTAGCTTTTCAGAGTTTTTTTAAAATAGGGAACTCCTTGGGAGAGGGTAGCTACATTTTATCTTTCTGCCAGCTATTTCCCCATGTTGCCTCCTAAAACCTGCTGGCCCGTGGGGTACTCCTGAGGGAAAGGACACTGTAGACTAACATTCAGTGGAAACGAAAAAAGAAAAAAGAAAAAAAAAAACAAACAAAACAAAAAAGAAAAAAGTAAAAAAACTAACACGAAAGTACTTGCTTTTGTAGTCACATCCCTGGCTGTGAGGAGAGATAGGTCAAAGGGAAGTGCAGTGTCAGCAAGTCAGCACTGACCTCCTGTGACCAGGCCTAGGACCCTTCATGGCCATCATGCTCAGGGAAATGCTACTGAGTAATGCAGGGTTGTGTCTGCTGCACTGAAACCTGGAAAGTTATTTGTCCATTCTGATACTTTATCACACAAAGTGCTGGGATCTTTTGGAATTTTCTCTACCACAAAAATGAGTCTTTTTGAACTTTTCAAATTATGTTGATTTGAAAAGAACAGCATTTAACATCCTAATTTTGCACTGGAGATACTTTACAATGAGGTTTTCAAAGAGGATAGTTAATATGCTATTGCTGGTAACCTGCATTATTTTTTTCATTAATCTGCTGGTTACATCACAGCATCCTTGCATAATGTCATTCCATTTTCTTTTTATTCCTCCAAGATATTTCTAGCGCTTAGGTTTTCAGCTGTAACATGGTCCCAGGTAAAGATTTTTATTATTCCAAAGGTTTAGTTTAATGAGAAAAATCTTAAAGAGGTTCTTAAACTCTTTGTAAAGAAGGATAGATATTACACCCCTCAGCATGACTGGTAGAGAAGTGAATCACAAAATAGTTTCCAGACAAAATTCAGATAAATTTCAGTTGCTAGTCAATTTAATATTTTCCATGATTACAGTTAATCTTAATGTATTTCATGTTAGTCTGTTTTGCTACATGATATTAAAAAAATAAGTATATCTACTGTTTATTTTGAGCCTTAAATTTGCCTTGGTTTGCCTTCTCTTTACCCTCAGTTTCCCTTTTCCATATGTCTGTTCTGTAATCATTCTGTATGAGCAGTTCTGAGCAGGCTTATGGACTCTTCTGGAGCAGACAAAAATTGCACCTGAATCTTTAAGATTTATTGGTTTGTGCTTGTATGTGACAGCCCCAGGGAGATGAGGCAGGAATGTTCAGCTATCTGCTTTTGGTAAGGAGATGTGAGAAGGGAGTATTGGTAACAAGGACGTAAAAAGAGCTCAGCTTTCAATACTGGTGGTGAGTTGTAGGACAGAATGAGTGCAGAGATTGAGTCTAACACCCAAAAAAACAGCATGGAATGCAAGACATCAAGATCATTGTAACCCATATTGATCATGAGAAGAGCTTTTTGTGCTCTGAGACTTTCCACTATTTTATTTGAATTAATAAATTGTGGAGGAAGGCATGAAGAGGTCCATTGACATGATGTTCCTCCTGTGTTAGGGGACAAAACAGTGGCTGTTATGACCTCTCTTAAAACTGGGGATGAGTTCTGAAGTAAATTGTAGAATAAAGGAGCAACAAAATAACAGAAGTTTTTGGGAATTAAAATGGAAATATGTGATAGAAGAGAAAGTAAACAGTGATATTTTATAATATTTGGTGAAATATCCTGTCAGAGTATACTTTTCTGAAACACTGGAGGTTTATTCTGGTTGGTTAAATGTGAATAATTTAGCAAAGGCTAGAGATCAAATAACATTACCACTGAACACCATTTCTGAGCATCAAACTGGAAAAACCCCCAAACTTTAAAGTCTTTAAAATTTGTGATATTTCTCCCTTTTTTCACTATTCTCAAAATGCATGAATATACCAGTAAGTATTAACTGAATCATATCTAGGTGTTTTCTTGTTCTTTTTTTATTTTTTTTTTTNGGGTTTTTTTTTTGTTTTTGGGGGGCTTTTTCTTTTTTTTTGTTTTTTGTGGTTTTTTTGGGTTTTTTTTTTTTTGTTTTTGTTTTTGTGGTAGACTTTAACAATTCTTCTTCTGTTGATTTCACCTTCATTAGTATTTTTATGGTCTCTGCTGTCATAACCTGAGCAAAATTTGGGCATTCTCTGTGTATTTATATACCTCAAAATTGAATACCAGAGGTTCACATTAACATATTTTGGCAATAAATAACCAGTCCCATGAAACCATAGGTATATTTTAGTTATGTAAAATTATTTTTTGTTTTTCTCTGCTGTCCATGAACTTCTAGAACTTCAGACTGATTTTAGGCCTCTGCCTTTAGCACATGAAGGCAGTGTTTTGAGGTGTAATAGCTAGTTGTTTCAAAGTATTAAAAACCCCTGAGTGCTGTGTTTAGTATATACACAAATGCAATATTTTATATGTGCCCTAAATTTCAAAGCCATTATTTAACCTTTTGATGGCAGAATAATCTATAGCCATACATCCCTGCAGATTCTGACCTGGCTTTGCTGTGGCTGTACAGGGCAGCAACAGCACAGTGTGAGTACTATCCAATGTGGTTATGGGCTCTCTGAAAGTGTTATAATGATGTCTTCATGTAGTTAGCTGGCTTTTCATTCTCCAGCCAATGAAAAAGACATTAAACATTCAAGCAGGATTACACATCTGGAGGTCTAGGCAATATTTACAAGGGATCAGGCTTATTTTCTTATAGCAACTGTAACTGAAAGGATTACTAAAGCACTGAGTTGATGTCAGTGACTGGGATTTATTCCTTACTACCTGTATCACTTTGGGCAATTCACTTAATCTCCCAGTGCTTCAATTCTCTGCTCAGAAATGGGGACAAAAATACTTCTTACCTTGCAGATATTTCAGGTGTGTACACTGCAAAAAGAAACAATGAGGGGGTGATTCTCTGTTAAGGGGCACTCAGGAGCCTGTCTGCTGCTCTGACAGGGAGTCATGAGAGGTGTGCTGCCTTCTGGGAGCTAAGGTAAGAGATAGTGGCAAGATGGTGCCACAGCTTGTCAAGAGTACAGACTTCTGCCTTTTGCTACCCTTCCTTGTGGGAATAAATGACACTGCAAGTCAGAACCTGGACAAAATCAAATAAAATAAGAAAGCTCTGAATGTAGAACCAAAGTATTGGTACCCAAGTTATCTTTTCTTGCATTTTACAAGTTAGAGAAGAGGGTCCAGCCAGAAATAGACATATTGTGCAAACAAACTTTTGGCTTAGTGGCTGGTACTCTCTTGAGGGTTTTGGCTTTTACAATAACGGGACATTCCTTGATTATTATAACCTATCAGGACATACTTCTTTCTAGAGGAGGCAAGGGAACCTTTGGCATTGGAGTGTCCAACTTGATGATGTGTGATTTAAATGGAGGGACTTATGGGGCAAAGTTCAAAGATTTGTTGTTTCTTCTAAGGTGATATCAACATAGAAGACCATAATGGGTTACAATGCCTCATTTTTTTGGTTAATCCATAGGCTAGGAAAGAAGAAGGAAAGGAGTAATAAAGGAGGAAGGCAGAAGATGACAGCAGGTAACAAGGAAAAATCTCAAAGATTTTTCTTTGAGATCTGAGAAATCAGAAGTTTTAATACTGAATAACCCAGGAACTGAGGGCTACACGTGTCTGTAGGGTTGTTTGATGGAAAGACAGGACAGCATAATCTCCCACATCCCTCCAGAGCTGAATGTCCACAGCAACCTTTAGCTACTCTTCTAACAGTGGGAGAAGTAACAGAAACTTGGCTTTCTGCTGTTCAATCCCAGGGAGACCTAGGTTGGACAATCAACTTTGTCACCAGCAGAGAACTGTGACTCAGTGACCCCTGGACAAAACAAGGATAAATTGTACTAACAGGTTTCCAGAATCTCCAAAGAGAGAGATTTCACAACTTCTCTGGACATCCCACCTACATCTTTATTATTCATGTTATTAAAAAAAAAAGAAAATGTCCTTACCTCAAATTCCTTTAAAGGCACAGTAGTGGGCATTGGTAGACTTGCCGCATACAGTCTTGATTTGGGACTTTTCAACTGTGCATTCAGAGATTGCAGATTTACCTACTGACATCTTGACCATCTGGGTGCCAAAGTAGAATCAAGCAAATCAATTGAGTATAAAAGGAAATCTGCCTCACTGAAAGTTGTGTGAAATCATCTTGTGTCTGATGTTACAATCATTTTCTATAAGGAACAACCTGTCACACTACAGAGAACATGTAGATGCAAGACTTTCTGGTGGATACAGTAAGTTTATGGAATGAAACTCTAGGCCTTTGCCTTACTGTAGTGTGAGATTACACTTTCTATCACATAGAAGGTGTTCTTCCTATACATTGGGAAAGTAAACATGGAAGTATACAATAGAAAACAGCAAAGGATCGGAGGTGGAAAACTGCGCTTGCAGTTATCATTACAGTTAAAAGTTGGTTGAACAAGTAGATTTTATAGCAAAATGCTCTTTTCCATATTTTTAAAAATAAACTTTTCATTTAGTTACATTAATCTCCTAATATGTCTTTAGTGTTGTGGTGACCTCATCTGAAATAGGCATTACAATATTTTGCTTATATCACACCAAGTACTGATGCCTCTTAAAATTTATTAGATCCTGAAATTTATGACATACAGTGGAGGACAAGAATTGTGAAAGCATGGCTTTGAAATTACCATCTTCTGAATTTCTCTGCTTAGTGAGAAGTCAGACAAGAAAGAACACCAATGAAATAATACATTCCCTCTTTACCATATCCTCATTTTGGTTTTCCAATCTCAAAAGTCAACATCAGGCTACGTTCTAATATTAAAATTGTTTGCTATTTGGTTGAGTAGTTTGAATTCATCATTAAATTGAGGTATTTTCTTATAAATTTATTGGGCTTTATCTGATCTAATGTTACAAAGAAGGGAGATTGCATAGTCCACTCAGCATTGTATGTTGGAGCAGATAATGGCTTTTCCCCCAGAATAATGGGTTAGGGGAAGAGGGCTGTTTTCAGAAATGCATGTTTGTTCTCACAGATGTTTGTACATATCATCTATCAACAAAAAAAGCAAAAAGCTTTTCTCAGTTAGTTCTGCTAAAATTTGTGTGGCTGAATAATAGTCCTGCAAAGTGTCACACGGAATTTTTGATAGTTTTTTGGGCTTATTAATGAACAGTGTAAGAAAAGCACCCCCAAACTGCTCTTTTTACATGTTAGTTTAATATTTTAATGGCTTTCTTTAAAGTAAAATGCTAAAGATGATAAAGAAAGAATATTCTTGGTCATATCCAATTAATCAGATTGAAATTGAAAAAAATATATTAACAAAAGACAATTGGCTTCTTCCCCTGAATTTTAAGTAGCCATTGTCTTTTTAAATCAAGATTGTTTGGAAGAATTCCTACTTTGTTCCTTGATAAAGACATTCAGGATGTGGAAATATCAAAACAAACAAAAAAACCCCCGATTCACTAAAACACCCAAAACAGTTTAACACTTTGTTTCAAAAGTGAAAGAAGAAAGATTAGGTTCTGGTTATATCAAAATACTATGATCCATCCAGAGCTATATCTTTCTCATAAAAATTAAGAGAGAGAGCATAAAGATCCATTTAAAATCTTCTAACCCCTAGTTCGCATACTCAAATACACAATATGCACACTTGTAAACAAGTTCTTTTGGGCAAGACAGAGGGAACTCAATGCAACACGAGAAAATGTGAGTGCCACTAGCCACTGAAGGTGCTTAGCCAGTAAAACTAGAGGATTCAGGAACTGTGGATGTTTTGTAATTAGCTTTGCTATCTGGAAAAGAGTACTGTAACATGTACAAGGGAAGGGAACTGCGCACTAATATCCACATATCATTCCTATCCACATAAATTATTTAGTAGTAAAAAATGCTTGCAGCAGTTTCTCAGGTCATTTAAAGCAAATTAATGAAGCAGACGTAACAAAGAAAATCATAAACCCAGTTAAGCTGACACATTAGCAACAAGAAGACTCTCATTCATTTGATACATGGAGGTTTTGGACTAAGGGAACACTAAAGCATTAATAAATATGTGCATTATTATAATAGTGGAAAAAAACTTTCTCATTTCTGCCCTCAGCCATTTTCCCCTTTGTTTTGATTTTCATCTGCAGCTAATATACTTTATCTTTCAGAACAAGTGGGCTCCAGTTCTCTGCTACAATATGACTTCCTCCCAGACACTGAGCTGATAGGTGACCTAGAATTTCTTGAGTGAAATAGCTGATTTATCTCTGTCATATTCAGGGATTTTTTTGTGTTGCTAAACTGGGGGCAAAGGAGAGCTTGTAGAATAAATTTCATAGCAGACTATGTCATTATGAACAGATCTATGCATGTTTAAGTTGTTTGCAGCTCTCTTAAAATTTTGGCTGGCAGGCAGGTGTAAACTGCAGAAGGTGATAAATGCTTTCCTTTCATCGACTCCAAGTTGACTGCCCTTTGAGGCCACTAGCAAGCCATGTCTGAAGACAGAACATTATTCATTCTCAGGAAATGATGATCTGTATTTCTAGTCGCCATCTGGTGGTTTCCTGTACAACGACAAGAAATTTGGAAAGGAATCAGTGGCAATTCTGATGTCATGAGATTGTTTTTGAGGATTGCAGTGAGTACAATAAGCGTTGGTGTGAGCATATCACTGTCATCTCAATATGGGATGTGTGTGTCCTAGACATAAAAGAATAACATCTACTTACTGATCTTAAAATGCCTTTTTAAATGTATATATAACAAAGATCTTTTTCTCACTAAGAATTTCTTTCCTGTGTAACACTTGGTAGCAATAAAGGAATCACAGCATATTCATTATTGTCTGAGTGAGCACAGTCTTCTGACAAGTCTGACTTTGATGATCACTTAAAACATTTTTCAACACATTACTTACCTTTTTTCGCCTTCGTTTTATGAAGATGTTTCTCTGGTCTTTTCCAGTGTTGATGTGATTTCTTAAGATCAGTTGCCTTATATTCACTTTTTGGATAACAGTACACAGAGCTTTACAACCCTTCCTCTTTTGTCAGAAAGTGTCTTGGAATCAGAAAGGACATTTTTTTGGTAGAGATCACCTTCTCTTTTGGTACTGAATAGGACAGCCACATTTCTAGTCAAGAACATTTTGAAGACACAGGTCCCCTGAAAATCCTCTTTTCATATGGACAGGTTGTCAGGCCTAGATATGCAATTAATCAAACAAAGCGTAATCTCCAGTCAAATATTTTACTGGATCTTAAATCCTTCAGGAAAGATTGAGATCTTGAAGAGGATTGTTCATCAGTAGCCAGTAACTAGAGAACAAAACTGATAATTACTGATTTCCAGTCAATATAAGCAGAATAGGCCTTTATCTAGTAGAGACATTGTGGGAGACCTGGACGGGAGGCAAGGAACCATCGAGGTTAGAGAGGCAAGACAGATGTGAAGGGACTGTGTGTCAGCACTCTCCAAACTGGGATAGTTTAGATAAACTCAATTCAAGGCAGAAGCTAAGCAGCAGGAAAATAATGATAAGATGATGCTAAAAAAAGTTTAACCACTCTCAGATAGGGAGTAGTGCTAAACATACAGAAAGAAAAAACACCCAACTGCAAGCTGCCAAAGATCATAGTTTTTTTCAGATATTGTCAGTTATGATTTCAGACTGAATAAATGTTGCAGTACAAGCTTGCAGGTATTGGTGCTCTCACGGAGTAAAGAAAAGTGTGAATGGACACAGTATCCTAATGTGGGAGCGAAGGGAGTTTAATGGTGTTTTGAGAGACAACTTGGTTGTTTTTACACAGTAATTACAATTACACACCACTGACTCTGTTTATTGTACAAATATTTTGGCATAAATTATTACAAGATTTTATCAGTGTAAGAAGTAGGGCAAATAGGAAAAACCAACATATATGTAATAGAATTGTGTATCTGTTTATTGACATTCATTATCATAAACAGCCATTGGCTTTTGAAAACAAAAATGCTTACAATATAGCAGAGAAAATAAGTCTGTACATAGGTAAGCATCTTGATAATGGTATAGTTTAAGTACATATCAGGCTTGATGTGATTTCAGTAGACTAAAGGCTCATTATTTAATTATTTTTCTGCTTGCTCCTTTTGCATCCTAGCATAATTTTACTTTTAAATAATTTTCAGGCATAATTTATTGAGAGTCCTAGTAATATTTTACTCTTTCACACTGATTCTAACAAGGTTCTGACCTGAATCCTCATGTGTTCCACATCATTTCTTTCTGGAGATTACCAGGCCAAGCCGAAGAGTAAATGAGTTGTAAGGTCAAGAGTTTCTCACTGTGAGACAACTGCTGAATTCCTGGTAGCTATGATTGCATCTTTCTATTACACCTTAATCACTATTTGACAAATTTCAAACAGAGATTGATAAATTAATGTGTCTTATTTTAATTAAGGCAATATGTTGCTTCACTACATGAATATTAAAAATATACAGACCTCACAAACAGTAAATATGTCTCAAAAGGATGGTAAAATGATAGCACTTTAATCATGGGTGAGTTCTACAGATTCTTCTTTGATTTAAGAGTGGGTACAAATCATTACCTCACAGCAACAGGAGAGGAAAAGTAAATTTGAAACTGATTTTATTATTTTTTGTTGTTTGGTTGTGGTTTTTCTTAATCTCCAAATAAGGCTTTTAAGCATTTAGAAATAAAAATTTTGAATTCTCAGAGGAGAATTTAATGACTTCACATATTTTAATATAAAATATATTTCAAAAGTGATAGCTCCTGTTCTTTTTATCCATACTATTACATTGCTAACAGTTGAATATAGTTGATGCGAATGGCTATGTTCTCTTTAAGAATAATCTCATTTGTGCAGGTATCTGGGAACAAAAGAGTGAGATTCAGAAATCCCTATTATGAGTTCAGAAATCCCTCATCTCAGATATTTCTACCAGAAATACATAAGGAAACACCCAGACCAATACATCTTAAGCTGCAGAGCTTTGGTGAGGTTCTGTTAAAACACACTAAGTTCCACAACACTGGAAAAGACAGGGACAAGTCTAATACCTGCATGCCAATCTAAAAGATTAGATACTCATTTAACACTCAGATTTGGCAGTAAAAACAGGACAAGGCTCTGACTGTGCATCTGTATCTTTAAGAGGAAAGTATAATCACTCTTTCACTACACTCGCTATAGAAATAACTGCATGTTCAGGCACCCACCAAAACTATACATTATATTAAGATCTCAGGTGACTAAGGCTGAAGTCATATTTGATTCATTTTTGCCAAATCTCAGGAAAATATTTGTTGCTTCCATCTAGTAGATGCAAAAGTTTAAATACAACCTCTACCCAAATTTGCATGGCCCTGTGTAGGAATACAAGGGATACAAGGGATGTGTTGTCTGGTGACACTTTGTTTTCCTAGGAAGATAAATACTACATTTTCTAGAGATTAATGTAAAGCAACCACCTTAATGAAAACTAATTTTTCCTAATAAATGAAGTTGGTTCAAAGTACAAGACAGTAAAAAGATCTACATTTATGATATTACTTAGGCAAAGGGCTATAAATATTAATTTATAAAATTTTGTTTACATTACATCAAGATAAACAAGGATTGTCTTTAATGCTGTCAGAATTCTTGAAAATCCAATGAGCTGCTGAATATAGTTCCTCTGGCAATATACACTATAATATCAATTTTCATTTAAGTCTCCTATAATCCATGTTTGCTTTAGAGATTACAGACATAGTTGATGTGGGAATGAAACGCCAAGTATAGGTCAGATGATGATTTAAGTTACTAAACCTTTGTAGCTCTCTTTCTATCAAATCTTTCAGTAATATATGAACTCAAACATCTATAGATTCTAGTATAGCAGTTCAAAATTAATCCTTAAAACAGGCCTAAGATTGACTTTGATATAAATGTAGAAGCAGAGTTTGTGTGTAGATATGAATATAATTTCAGTGATTAGAATTCACAGGACATCCCACTCAAGATTAATCTAGAAATTGAGCATGTAGGGCATAGTTGGAGGAAGTCAGTTATTGCAATAAAATACATTTTCAAAGTCACTAAAATGTGCTGATGACACAAATGATAAGGGAAGGATATACAAGAAGGGAAATGTGTTGCCTAATTTGCAAATGTATGAGTCATAGGAATGTCCTCCATTCTATCAGGAAAACTATTATTGTAATTTCAAAAATATAATTTTAGGATTTGTAAATAGGAACAACAAATAGATATATCCTGTGGTCCCTGTTATCTAGGATAAATGTTTAATTCCCATTCTCACCTTGGGCCCAAACCAAATCCAAAATACTTTCATATCTCAAGACAGGCCAGTTGACTCCATTAAATAATGAAATGCAAAGCATTTCTCCTAAATGTAGGTTGATACGAGATATATTTTATCCTAGCTTCTAGGAAATACTAGCATGTACTAGCCCTGTCATAAAAGTTTCCAGCCAAATTGCAACTTTCATGTCTGTTTCATGAAAAATTTCATGTCTAGCACAGTACAAAGTGAAATCTTACTGAGGGGTTTTCAGCACTGCAGGGGTTGGGGCAACTTGGTATCTCAGTTTGCTACTCTGGGGTATGCTTAAACTGCATATGTAACTTGAATCAGAGCTCTAGGAATTTCCCTGCTGAAGTGGACTTGTGAGCACAGGTCTCCTGGAAAAAAAAAAAATGAAGGGAGGAAACCAATAGCAGGTGTTTACAGAGTGATTTACAAATAGCTGATGAATGGTATTAGCGCTCTGCTACAAAGTCACTCTGTGTTTGCTGTATTTTATGTCTTAGGTGGCTCAGCTAACAAACTACTGAGAGATTCTGTTGTAAACAAAAAATGGATAGTCATTAGAGGAAGCTGGAGAAAAAAATGAGAGCCTGAGAGGAGGATTTTGAGGTTATACCACATTACATTTTTTACTTAGGGAATATTAATGATTGTGTGTTCAGTGCTGTCATCTCCTTTAGTAATCAGTAAGGTGTTAAACCTCATTGCTTTGTGCATACCATGAAGACTAGCTTTCTGCTCCATGACAACAAAAAATGCTTTACAACTCTATAGAAACTGCTTACGTTTTAAAACATGATCGGTCACAGCAATGACTTGAGATGAGGAGGGATGAGCAGTGGTGAGATATTGCACAAATCCTGTTTTCAAATGTCAGTAGAGGTGGTATCATTGAAATCCTAGAAAATAGGAAGGAGGGATGACCCAAACATACTGAAATTAGGCTGACTTTTTCATGAGAGGAATGGAGCAATCTAATAATAAAATATTAATGCTGTCTGTAGAGGCTGTTGACACCTTCCTGGGCTGAACTAAGAGCTCAGGGTGAGAAGTGCTCATGACTTGTTTTAGTTTTTTAACAATGCAAAGATAATGTTTATGAAGTACTGAACTACGCACTACAGCTTCCCCGTCTGTGAGTACTGCAGCCAGCAAAATTGCAGCCAGTATGGAATCCGCATTGTACACCTAAAAATAATACCTCAACAAAGTCAGCATTGGGACAACTGAATGTGGTTTGAGCCGTGATGTTGTTTGGAAGGAGATTCTATGGTGGTAGTAGTATCAGATACCATTGGTTTTCCTTGTATAAGGAATGCAATAGAAACATCCTTAAGTTCTTGAGTTACTTTTGCTTTTCCCAGATGATGGAGTGCTGCACTATGTTGTGTTATCAATGCATAGAGAGACTGAAATTGCATTGGCTTGCTTTAGCTCCTGTATTTCATACTGCTGTCTAAATTGCTTTCCACTATCTCTCCTGTCTAGACTGTCTAGGTTTCTTTCTGCCTGGAAAATTTATGGTTTATGTTATTTTGTCCCCATTTAATTGTATTAGTCTGATTTTTTTTTTCCCCTTTGTGTCCTAACCACATTTCTAAATCTTGTACACTTGTTTTTTTCCCCCTACCATCTTGTTCTCTTGTCCTTTCCAGTTCATTCTTCGGCTCATATCTTTAATGAAGACAGGTAGCAAAATTACTGAGGATAAAAAATTTAAATTATTGTATGATTTTTTTTTTTTTTTTTTTTTTTTTTTTTTTTTTTGGAGAAAGGGGGGCAAAACTT
>VWZN01006209.1:42422-56407 GCA_013396955.1 Regulus satrapa
GGGCTTCTAACCCCCCTAAAAACCCCCCTTTCCAAAAAGGTTTGGAAAATTGAAAAAAAATGGTTTTTTTTTTTTTTTTTTTGCTTATATGCTTCAGAGATATATCTCTTTTGCACCTTTCTAGACTTATCTTTTTGCCTCACTTATATCAGTTTCTTCTCTGCTACATGTATTTCCCTTCCCTTCCCTTCCCTTCCCTTCCCTTCNGTGAAAAGAAAGCATTTGTTGAGAAGACAACATAGAGTAAATGATTGACTTAGGTGAAGGTCAGCAAAATTGCCAATAATAGTGTCCATGGTCAAAAAAAAAAATAAACCAGCAATACTCAGGCAGATTTGCAATTGGCCAGATATCTTTGTCTTTTCAAGACCATATATAATGCAGCAGTGAATTGCTAACTCATTTCTTGTAGGGCAATGGAAGATACAAAGTCACAAAAAGAGACTGAAGAAATAACTTCTGAATCCAGTAAATAACTGCAAGTCATTACCAATAAAGCAGAGAAAAAAATGAAACAAATTTTGTAGACTGATTTCAGTAATGTGATGTCATTAATACAATTCTGTATTACTCAGATTAATTATTTTTCTCATGAAAAACTTGGATTTCCAAATACTTAAATTGTTATTCTCATTGAAAAATGCAGTCCAAATAGACCCTTTTGTTTAAATTCAAAGCCAAATAAATGTTTTTATATTCTTTTAAGATAAAATATTCTTTGCAAGTTTTTAAAATGCAGATAACTAAATACATAGTTGTTATAGTTTTAGTAACAGTGGATTATTAACTCTATTGACATATTTAGCAAATCATTTGTTTAACAGATAGGTTTCTTTCTTAGTGTTCTTTCAGAAGTCAAAGAGAAACAAACAACAGGAACATGTTTTGTTGTCCTCCTTTTGAACCATAAATCAGCACTGGAAATGGAAAGAACACTGTAGTTCTTGCATTGAAAGCCGCTACTCTGATAAATTGTGACTCATTAGATTTATTTTTGAAATACTGCCTAAAGTTTGGTATGGATATATTTATTCCAAATAGAGTAAACATAAACCCAAGATCAAAAAATGCAAAATGATGCATACAAGCTGTATTTAGAATAATCCTAATGTAATTTTCAGTTGCTGGATTGATTTGATCTCCTTATCGTGGGGAGAAATTGGACTCTGAGATATTATCAACAGCTTCTAACTCCAATCTGATTATTGCTATAATCCTGACAGTGATTGATTCTGAGTAATTATCTCAGAAGCAGAATTAGATTAAAAAACAATATTCCAGATTATAGAAGACTCCAGTCCATCCTCATAATTAGTTTCGTCTTAGAATGTATGATGCTATCACAATTGAATAATTCAGAATGAATTATTTGCAAGCAGCCTGTGTTACTACAATTTAATAGGAAAACAGATAAACATGAAAACATAATATTTTAAGAAACATTGCTTTGTTAATTAGCAGCCTCATTGTAGTAAAGTTTACTTTGCCAATGTTTTCAGTTTGCCATGTAGCTCCTAAAATATCATGGGGTACTAAGCAAAAGCCCAGTGCTACAATAATCAGTGATCATGCAGTCATAATGATGATTTATAATTACCGATGGTGTCATTATCATCATAATTATAGGCTATGAATTAATTTTTCATAATTGGCAACTGAATAATTTTCAACCATAGGCCTTCCTTGTGAGAAGAATTACTTGCAGATAATGGCCATAAAGAATGGACTAATGAGAATGAACCCAAACAAAACAGTAATATTTGAAGTTCTTGAGCAATATTCAGTTATTATTTTCATTAATTTTGTTTACAGTCGTAAACAGTGGCCTGAACCAAATGAAGTTTCATTGTTCTTAAAACTTTAAAGAGTACATAAAATGAATGGTCTCTTTCCAAAACACAGTAATAAGAGGATTTTATCTGAAAATAAAGACAGAAATATGAGTTTTACATGTGTCATCTTTTAATACTTTATCTCCTCTGATTAATTACAGTAGACTCAAAGTATTTCATAGTCCAAATTAATTTTTAATATCATGGTTCCTGTGACTTGAAGCCAAATATGATGTGTTTTGGGCAATCTCTTTTTACCAGCTACCTCGGGATTTGAGAGTTAGCATTTTCTTCTCCAGATCCATGCTATTTGGTTTGTGTGACAGAATTTTGGCAAAGATACAAGCAAAGTTGTTTCAGAGCTTTTTTCAGACAGCTCAAGACAGGTATTGAGTCAGAAGGGAAGGAAGGCATTCAATTCAATGGTGAAAGAAGGAGAGAAAATAAGTCACCTCACCATACACAGAAAAATACTATGATTCATAATATCCCAGGCTTTGAATCTGGGAAGAATTCAGTCCTTCCTCTTTTTGGCCTCATATAAAGCTGAAGTACATGTTGTGAAGGAAGATAATTTAGTAAAGGGTGGAATATATGTCGAAAAAAATGTTGATTAACTCTGAGGCAAGAGAAGTTAGACAGAGATAAAGGAATAAAAAAAAAAAAAAAAGAAATTGAACATTTTTGGTTTTTTTTCCCCAGATGTTTTTATGAAGGTATCTTTTAAATGCCAAAAGCTTATAACACATGTTATTTTAAAGTACTAAATGTACATGCAGTAAACTAATCTTGAATATTTAATGGTCTCAGAAATTAATTGGAAATACAGGGACATTGAATGAAGCTCTTGTACTAAAAGCAGTGGTAACAGAAATGAATATTCCAAATAATTACTAACTTAAGTCTGTTAAAAATCAACATAGCTCTGATGCCCAAGCCTCAAAATCGAAAAGTGCAAAAGACCCTTTGAACAGCACAAGATTAATGAGCATTCTACTTGGATGGATACTGTCTAAGGACAATTATACAGTCATATTTTGCACTATGTTCACAGTGCTTTCTAACACTGAGATGTAAGCAATGTAATGTCAGCACACAACAGATGAGGAAAACAGCAATCTGTTATAAAGCCAGGGTAGAAATAGGCACTTCTCTTTTATGTCTGGTTTTCCCACAGGGATTATATATACTTTGGACTTTCATAGAGATGCTGATCTGTTCCTGTTTCTTAAAAATTCTCTGAAATAAAAATGCACTGATGTATTTAGGATAGGCTCATGGAAGCACTAGATAAGGTTACTGGAACAACTTTATCATGAAACTCCAGATTTAAAACTCTAGAACATGAGTAGCTGTGCATTTGAACCTTCCCTTCTATTTTTGTTATGCACCAAACCCCCATCTTTTTTTTCCCTAAATATAGTACAGTATTTCAATACTCTACAGCACTTCAAAATGAACAGGTAGAGTTCTTTACAACAAATAAATTGAATCATCCTTGAAGTAATCTGAATGAAAAAAAAATATTGCTGTGGGTGATAGACTGAACCAGTGTTAGCTTCTTTGACAGTGTTGAAGAACAAAATCCTGGAGCTGACAGTTTGCATTTTAAAAATTATTTCCATCCTGATGATGTCTAAAGCTTATAAAGGTGTATTACTCCCTTCACTGCTACATCAATTTTGTCATTCTGTTTCAATCAATAGTATTAACCATATTGTTAATCTTGATTACACATATATCAAAACCAATTTTTACATTAATTGTATTGTTTAGATACAAGAATAGAAGGGGTAGAGAATAACAGGCCTTAGAATAGCTGAAATTTAGGGCTTTAGCCTTGGAGGATATTCCTAGTTGAAAATTTGCACCTAATTCATTTGTGTGGTTCTTAAAACTGGTTTGGCCAATTTATTATGCTGGGCTCCACTTAATCACTGCCTGTGACTAAAGAGATTTTGCTGTAGATGACATTTTTATATCAAACTAGCTTTGCTATTGAAGACTTTAGCAATGAAAATATGCAGGGACGAACAAACAGTAATCAAGGGCATAGGTGAGTGTTGGCACATAGGTATGTGTGGGCTCATAAGCTACTAAGCAATTGCACAGGTCATCCATGAACTGCCATTCTAAGGCATTGGAGGTATTCTGCTGATGGGTATGGATTGAACTGGGTTGCTTCTTTGAAACCTTTGAAAGTTGCACTGAGTGAGGTGGCGTTTGGGTGATGTTCTCAAGCACTAAGTTCCATAGTTCTGTCCTGTGGCTTTGTCATTGGTACCGACTATTTGAACATTTGGCCTAGGTTCAGCAGTGAGAGATGCACAACCTCATCACTGAGTGGGTGATAAAACACCCACTTCTGAGCTGGCAGGATGCTGCAGCCCACTTGATGCTAACTCTGTCCAGCAGAAAAGTACAACCACAACTTCTGTGTCATTACCACCATGCTCTACAAACTGAGACTTCTGCATGGTTGTATTTAAAGTTATAGCAGACTCTAAACCCCTTATTTCCTATATTTATGTTTTTCTTGTATTCTTTCTAACAAGAAGGGCCTTGACGGGAAATCTTATGGGATGTGGCTGAGGTCACTTGGTCTGTTCAGCCTGGAGGAGACTGAGGGGAGACCTCACTGCAGTTACAGCTTCCTCATGGGGGGAACAAGAGGGGTGGACACTGATGTCTTCTCTGTGGTGACCAGTGACAGGACCCAAGAAAACAGCATGAAGCTGAGTCAGGTGAGGTTTAGGTTGTATATCAAGAAAAGGTTCTTCACCCAGAGGGTGGCTGGGCAATGGATCAGGCTCCCCAGGGAAGTGGTCACAGCACCAAGTCTGACAGAGTTCAAGAAATGTTTGGACAATGCTCTGAGACACATGGTGTGACTTTTGAGGATATTCTGTGCAGTGCTAAGACATTCTCTCAATGATCCTTATGTGTTTCTTCCAGCTCAGAATATTCCATATTTTTATGTTAAATGATATGTTTTAATGTTTGAATGTTTTAATGATGTTCTTTACATCATCGAAGTAATTAAATTAATCCTCTAACTGATAAGAATCCTTCAACTCTCCTGGAATACCTTGAGTTGATTAGCATGCCAGTCCTTTTCAATTTTGCTGTTACCAGATAAAAATGCTAGTCTGGTCAGAATGTTTAATCTTTTTTAGTGAATATCAAGCTAAACACCCACAACAATTGCCAAATTGTCTATTCTTTTATTTTGTTCATTGTATGGAAACAATACTGAGAAAATTCTTTCAGTATTAAAACCAGCATATTTTGATTTTTCCAATGGAAAAACAGACATGATTTTCTTACATGGATTAGTTTTTTCCATCTCTTACTTAGAACAACATATATACTTTGACCATCAGTGGGACTAATACCATCACCTAAATTGTAAATCTGTATCCTTTTATAAAATATTTTTCTTATCTTACCTCATCTTCATTCACTAAGCCTAATACATCCTCTTCTGAAAGATTTCTTTTCTGCCTGCACTGAGGGAATGTTATTTGAAATATTTCCTTTGGAAAACAAAGAAACTATGAAATACAAGTATTTAAATCTGGTTAACATTTGTTTCTGTAATGTCATTTCAGCAAATGTAGAATAAATTTCCTCTATTTTCAAAGCCAGTCATACAAGAGGGAGCTGAGCATAAAAGAGCCCCCTACATGCATCACAATTCTCTTCTTGCTGCAGACATTTCTGATATGCTTAGGTGATACATCCATCCTCATTAGCTAGTGTTCTTCTTTATGGGCAGGCTATCTTGAACAATCAACTGTACTAGACCTTACACAAGATAAAAAAAAATAACCTAGCATGGTTCTTTTAGACCCTTAATACATTGTTTCCTGTCCCTTCTTCCAATTAATGCCATCTTTTCCAACTCATTAAAGACTTCATATTTAATTTCCTGTGTGCTCATATAGACCAGAATATGTTGAATTAATTTATTTTGGCATAAAATAGTTCAGTTGCAATACACATACAGATAGTAAGATATGTTCTTGTCTCCTTAATTTGCTTGCCCAAACAAATATTTTTTACACAATGAGTACCCTAAAACATAAATCTTGTATATTAAAAACCACAATACTAATATCACCTGAAAATTTTTTCTATAATGACTATATATTATTTGTCATATAAAGTCAAAATAGAGGTTTCTAAAATTATTTTCTATATTTGTATATCTACATGTGAAATAAAGCAGTAAAATGGAGCAACAAAGGTCAAGAAGCTGCAAACTTCAATGAACACCTGATAATTCCTTATGATGAGTCACAAAGACAAAACTGAACCATAGTACCTAAGTCTACTGAATAAAAAAGTTCTCAGGAAATCACTTAAGTACATGTGTAGATATAAAAAACATTAGCTTTGCATAAGCTCGGGTATTTTGTTTTAATTAAGGATTTGTTTTAGTGCATTTAAGATAATTTATTTGTGATCTCATCACCATTATTATAATTCATTACATTTTCATGCCTGGATATTTGACATGGCTAAACAGAACAGTCAGTAAAGAAACAAAAAATCAATATCTGAATAAGAAAAAAAATTCTACTTGCTGGCACATATATTTGGAATTATTATTTCTTTCCAATCATTGCTTGCATTGCCTTTCAGTTATTTTTCTACCATCCATAATTTTTCTAAGACTTAGCCTAATTCCTCTACACCTGTTTTCTTCTTTGTATGAGAGCTCTTATTAGTTCTGATATTTTGTGGAAGTATATTTCTTCCACTTTTCTGTATTTTGGGCATTGGAGTAGAAAATGGCTTTCATTTTTGATCTCTTCTCTGTCTCATCAATTGTAGAGTCAGTCTTCCATAGGTTTCTAGCACATTTTGTGTCATTCCTGGTTCCTATTTCTAATCTGTGGTAACAGAGTCTGTATTTTTGCTAGAGCAAAATATCTGCATAAAGGAGTAAGATTGCTATAGGAAATTTGTGTGAAGATTTCTCTTCACTCTTGCAGTCCAGGCTTTATTGAACACACACATGCACAAAAAAAAAAAAAAAAAAAAAGGTAGGAAAAAGGCTATGTTTTTCTGTTTATGTATAGTTCTGTATGCATATCTTATATCAAATTGATCTTTTGGCATACACATAAATTTTAAACATGACAAGATTTTACCTACAGTCTTTTATTCAACTTACTTTAATGTCTAGTCAGAATTCACATCAAGAAAGATAAATGATTTTTCCTTTTTGAGGATGCTAATTTAGCAGAAGTGCAAGACTGTCTCAAGTCACTGTATGTCCATTTTAATTTGGCAAAGGGGTTTTGCATATTGTTACTAGTGTGCTGCTCCTCAAGAATGCAGTGCAGACATACCTCTGGTGAGACGGTTTTAAGTTAATTAGCACGGCACTGGCAGCTGTCTAGGCATGGTAGCAGGAAGCACCACAGAGGCTAAATTACCCTTCTTCTCAGGCAGTTTTTCAGTATATCAGACTTCGCTTCAACTGAGCTCTGTGCTGTTGCAGCTACTCTGTTTCTGCATGTCTGAGTAAACCTGTGAAAATCTAGTTCAGATTTCTGTAGTTTGCAATGTAGAAATGCTGAAAATGCTACATACTAACGACAGATTATTGAGAGGGCACGTTGTTTGAAGACCCACACAAGTTTTGCTCTGAAAGTTTGGATAAAGAAATAAAAGCAAATGCCACCACTAAGTTAACACTAACTTAATTTTTGTCTCCCCTGGTGAAAACTCCTGTGTTTCACCTCAAACTTCTGTGGAGGTTTAGTTTGAAAGGAACAGATTCTACTAGTAAATGAGGAGTTATGTTAGCTCAAAAATTTAATTTGCAGCAATACCAGAACCCATTTTATTTTAACAGGAATCGTCATCTCATTTTCTCCTTACAACTTTTCCTATGGCCTTACCTGAAGAATGCGTGGAAGCCTGTGAAAACCAGACTGGCTTGCCAGTAGTAAGAATGATTTGATGTATATCAACAAGGAAGCATATCACCCTGAGGAAGGTGCATCCTCCTGTTTCTGGCCATACTAAATACTTAGGTTTCCATAGGAAATTAAATAACATATTAAAAATAAGTTATTTTATCTGTTAAAACAAATATGTCTAAGGCTATGGTTTATGAAAATTCCTGGTGTATTACTGCACTTCTGTAAGCAATGATGTTGGGCATGTTCCAGCCTTTAATGTTTTCTCTTGGGCTTAATAAACTCATAAAAGAATCCACTAAATTGATCTGTTTTCTAACTCTTTTTAGTGATCTTGGTCTTGAATGTGTGCACTCTGCTCTTAGAGTGATAGAATTACGCAAATTTCAAACCTTTTAATAATCATTAATTCTGTTATCAAGATATTTTCTATTTTCTTCTCTTTTTGTCCAATAAATCTAATTTCTGATGTAGGTAAATGTTCATTGATTTCAGTTGTACAGGCTGGGCTTAAGTAATTGTTTAACATATTTTCTATTTTCTTATCCTTTGTCTGTCTAATTCCATGCTAATCATTCTGAAGGTGACTTTTTCCTCTGTTTCCAATTCAGAGAAGTGGACAGGATATTCTTAGTCATTTATGTGAAAAAGTCTTGACAGAATCATCATTTTAATTTTTTTTTTTAATGGAAGATCTTTTAATTTTTATGGGTAACTTTTTGTTCCTGTGCAATTGCCTGAAATTTGCCCCACTGAAAAGTTCAGATATAACATTAGGTTTTTCAAATGAAGAGAAGCTTTAATTCAAACCACAGTCAGAGATACTTCAGAAAATATCCCGGGAATAGAATATGAAGAAAATCTTATAGCCTCCTACATAATTTCTGGATTCTGTATTCAACTTTCCCAGCACCTTAACATTTGTTTATAAATTCTTTTAATTTCATATTTGATGGCTCTGCAGAAATAAATATAAAATATATATAATAGAGTAGCCCTGATACATTTATTTTATTTTATAGCAACCAATTACTTTGGGTCTGTGACTATGCTTTCAGTCTTCCACATTTCAGAGATTTTGCACTAGGGCTAAGCTTAGCCTCAACACCATGAAGGCCAGAGCTGATTCCGGGGTCCAACAAGCAGTTCCTGTTTTGGAGCAAGAGTTGGGGTATTTGACCTCAATGGGGAGTACCAGAGAGCATACATTTGTGAAATAATAATATCACCAGTGAGATTAGTGTGAAGCAGTGAAATTAAAATGGAGCAATTAACATCACTGGTATTTATATTATCACCTCCAAGTCATGGTATTAACTCCTTATGGAAGTCAACGGGATTTTCATACATTCTTAGACTAATTTTGCTGTTCTACTTGGTAAGTTTTTACATTCTATTTTTATTTGGAATGACACGTTTCCAGTCCTATATAACTTTAATTTTAAACAGAAATAAACCCAAAGAAGATGACCCATGATTCATTTTGGTTTATGGTACCATAATTCTAGAGTAGCTTTATTATGAACTTTATGGTGCTCACAAGATGAAAAATCTACTTTCCTTTTACATTTTCTTTTCACTTTTCATCATTCATCAAACAGAAATGATATTAATTTTTACTTTATAAATAGTTTTGACCTGTTTTGTCAGTGGATGTTTGCTTTTATCACAAAAAATTGCTATTATAATGGACTCTTTACACATCTTTGTTACATTCTAACTAGATGTTTAATAAATTACTGAGGTTTTTGATGGACATGTCTTTGTGAAATGAGATAAAACAGCAGGAAGCAGAGTTTGTGTTGTCTTTTCACAGATCTCCGTGTTTTACATCTCAGTAATCTCAATATCCAGAAAACCGCTTTCAGAGATCTCAGTTTTCCATTCTGTCCTATTACATATTCTGCTGGACACAATTATGCACACTTCTTAAGGATTCTTTTGATCTGTACACTCTTCAGTAGGTGACAAGATTTCACATCATGATGTACAAGGAGATGCAGGATCACAGGCTGAAACTGGTGGGAGGTTCAAAATGCAGGTGCATCAGAAATGCAGCACTGAAGATAGTTGAAAAATATAAACCAAAAATGTTTAGGAGCTTGGAGTTCCTGTGCTCTTGTTGTAGAACCTTTCAAAATACTACTTCCTTATTATTCCTTTAAGAATGATACCATTAGGATTTAACAAGGGTAGGATTAATACAGAGCTCAAATTTTACCATGAAGTGTTTCTTAGATGAGGAGACTGTCTGCATAAGGTATTGGCACCAAAGGGTCCAGAACTGTAAAAGTAATGAACACTACTAGACAAATTTAGCTAAAAAATTGTCCTTTTGGGGGTTTCTTGTCTACAAATTGGATCAAGATAGACTTCTGATAAATCCATTCATTTGCCATTAGTGAAATGTTGTGATTACTGCAATTTTCTCTAATGGATCATTTAAAAAATTTATTCTGGAATAAGAAGCACTTTTTTATGAAGTCCAAGTTTGTTATGGCAAACTTTCCATGGAGTTCTTGGTGATCCTAGGTCAACCTTGAAGTTGCGTGTATGGTCTTTTCTTTACAGGATTTTCCTGGTTACTGTGGGATCCAAAACACAGTGGTGGTCTTATTCCATGGACTGCCTTTGGCGTCTGAGTTCCTACAGAGCAAGAATAGGCAACCTGCCAAAGGCAGGACTGGGAAATCTGGGCAATTTGAAGCAGGAGTGTTTGAGGCTTCTTAGCTCTCTGCCTTCTGCTTTGTAGAGTATCTGAGAACTGAGTAGCAGAGAACTATGGTTTGACTTGCTGCCCAGCCCCTTGTCCCTAATATTGGGGTTGTGGCAGGTCTCTGAGAGTACTGTGAGCTGCTGATGGGACCCATGACTCGCTATTGAGAAATTTGTACCACACAGGGAGACTATTTTAACTCCTGGGAAGCCATTCATTGACCAAGGCTTTTTGGTCTTTGGAGAAATAAAACAGAATCAGTTTATTTGAATTAAAAAAACAAAAAAAAAAACCCCAAAAAAACCCCAAACAACAACAACAAAAACAAACAAACAAAAGCAAACGGACAAACTTCTTAGTTTGACTAAGAAGCCATCAAGCAAACTTTTCCTTCTCAGATGAAGGAAAAGTTAGAAAAGTGGGAACTTTGTCTAAAATACTAATGCAGTATTCTGATCAACAATCTGCATGATTGTAGTAATTTTATTTTCAATTTGACAGTGTCTCAAGTCATCTACTGCTCTACTGAAGTCACTATCTGTCTTTGCTGAAACCATTCATCCTGGGAACAACCCTGTAAAGCACTATGGTATACATAAATGTGAACTACAATATATTTCTCTACTGCTTTTTGTAGGTGTGCTTTTATCTTTTTGGTTCCATGTAGGGGAAGAATGGCTGAGTAATTACCACAGTGCACTATTACCAGCATGTTACTGTTAGTTTGAACTACATAAAGTAAGCCTACTCTGCCTTTTTGATATGTTGGTGAATTGAAAATTTTCATCTCTCCTACCAAAACATCTACTGATAAAATCTGAATAAGCAATGTCATAAAAGCTGTTCATGGAAGTATTAAAAACATAAAACAGGCAGATTTCAGAAGGCGTTAGGTACTAGAATTTTACCTTCAGGATACTCATAAGATATCCTGATATCTTATGAGATACCATAGAAGTGTTCTGGTTTGCTTCGTTCTCTGGAAGTGAAATGTTTGATTCATGCTATTGTGTTTTGGGTAGATGCTGAAGTCATTTTTTTCGAGGAGGAATTGCCTCCTATTTGTTGTTGCCATTTAAATTAAACCTAAACTGAACTGAGTTGTCAGTAAATTTGGCTGTGTTTTTTGTGTTTTGTTTTTTTAAAATTTACCCCTGGACTGTTAAAAGTTATTGCTTCAAATAATATACTTGGACTACTGTTGGGTGCTTATAGCTAAGATGTATAAACAGAATGGACCAAGGTCATGTCTGGCATAATTTACTGGAATTCAGCATTGTCACACCAGGAGTGAATTTGGCTCAATATTTTGGCATTAGCAGTAAAGGTCATTCCTGCAGTTTGCCCTCACTATAGAAAGAGTGATCAAAAAGTTTTCCATTTTATTTCCCTTTTGATGGTCCCATTAAATCTTATTACACTGTTGGTACTTACCTTGCTGGAGTGTCTGTGGGTTTTCTTTACAGGCAAAGCTTTCATCCCTGGACATCCATAAATAACTCTATGCACCACAGTTTCTCCCACAGTATTTGAGTTATGCTTCCAAGTTGAGACAAGTGTTAGCTTGCTTGTTCTGCAGATGGATTTTTGCTTCATTTTTTGTCCTCTTCAGAGGTTGCCTATTTAGAAAAGTTTTCTACCCCAGGATCTTCCATTCCAATCAGCTCCATCTGCATGTTCTCTCTCCTGCACCATGTCTGTGAGAGGGCATTTTTCCAACTTTTCTGATTAAAGTGGATACACTACCGTAGATACAGAGCTCTTGAAAACAGAGGCTACTGCTGCAAATTCATTTTTAAAATTTGTTTTTCTGAAACAGATGCCAAAATAAAAAGAGGAAAAGTGCTAACTACATATTTTTTCAATAAAAGGGTTAGTATTTATGTACTTGGGAAGGTTATGACTCAGTTGTATATTATTCAGGACTTCATTTGTGTAAGTTACTTTCTGATTAGTTATTGATTATAATCAGAACCCTTGGAGCTAAATGTGCAATATAGCTAATAAGCAGGTCTTCTTCAGATGAAGAGGATCCTTAAATATAATTTTGATGCACTTTACACTTTCTATTTATTGAACTTTGTCACAAATGGCAAATTGCAGCAGGCCATTGAAACTATAGCAGTCGTGGATTATTTGCAGTATTTCTGTAAGCAGGGAAATGACAGAATACTAAAAAGAGGTCTTGTTTTTCTTGTTTTTCAGTCTCCAAAGTTAAAGCAATAAAAAGGTTTTCCAAAATATTCCTTTCTGTCTAACTAAGTTAGATACAGGCTGTCTAAATCTCATGCAGTGACTAAGATTCCATGTAATGGGTAAGTGCCCCATCAGCTCTTACCAACCAGAATTGGTTGTGAACTCAGAACAGGGGAGAAAGCTCATGAGGGTGCCCCACCTGCTGCATCAGCCAGGAGGGTCCCTGGTCAAAGAGTATTTCCCAGATTCATGAGGATGGCATACTCTTATCCAAGCCACCTAGGCTTCAGATAACAGCTTATCAGAAAACTAAAAGCACAATATTTTTCTATTTATTTATAGAAAACTAAAATCCCATCAGAAACATATAGGCTCCAGCTATCTTGACTAGCAGAAATGAGGCCATGGTGTTAACAGGGTAATATAATGTAAGTTGTAAAAAATTGCTGAATTAGATTCATAATTCACACTGCCAATCTATGGAAGAACTGGAGGATCTCTGGACTAAGGATCTACATTTGTAGTCATTCTCCTATCTAGAATTCATAGGGCACTGACAATTCCCCCCAGATGATGAGTCCCAGACTAGGTGATCATTCCATCTTCTCATTTTGGAAAGAGCCTGCCTCAGACTGCCCATGCAATTAAATATTAAACACAAGTGTGTGTTCCCACAAGGGATGTGTTTGAGTATTCCCATGTGTGTTGAACATATATTAACTCACTGAATTCTGTGTTTTGTGACATCCCCACCACTGACAAGATAGAGTATGAACAGGACGAAGTCTGGATCCATGGGTAGTGACTATCTTTCTACTTAAACTGTCTTTCACTCTTTCTCTCTCCCCCTTCCTCTATTTGTTCTACTTCTCTCTCTCTCTCTCTCCCTCTCTCTCTCTCTCTCTCTCTCTACCTCTCCCTCTTCTCTACTGCTAAATAAAATCTGTAGTTTTTGTTTCGGCTTATGACCTCGTTTGCACCTTAATTTGGGCAGAGGCATCTCTCCCCAATTATCGGATCTTAGCAATAGGTACAAGGCACAAAGGATTGATGTTGCCTAGTCCAGCAGCCTGTGGGAAAACAGAAGGGTGCTCTGAAACTGGCTGCAGAGTGAAACACGCTTCAGGCAGAATATCTGGCTGCTTTTCAGATGCCTTTGTCATGTTTAGAATGTATTTGCTGGCAGCAGACATACAGGTCAAAAATATGCACTGAATCTGCTAAAGGGCTCCCCTGAAGTTAATGGGAGCCTTTCAGTGGGTTTTGGCTTAACATATTCTGTATCAGTGAGTTAGAAATCTGTTT
>VWZN01006209.1:61441-80952 GCA_013396955.1 Regulus satrapa
CATGAATATTAAGATATTTCAGTAAATCCCTTCTCAAAAGCTGTATTATTGAATTTATACCTTAAAAGGAAGTATAATCTATATATTTAGAGTTATTGAATGACCTCTGCATGGGAAGAGATGAAGCAAATTAGAAATCAGCTTGAAAAGGAGACACGACAAGGTGAGGTATATGATGGAATACTTGTCATGAAACTCTTCATTAAGTTTAAAACATTTTATCCAAGGGTTTTGGATGCCAAAAATATAATTGTATTAAAGGGAAACTAGAAGCAATCATTAACTATTACAGGTAGTCATCAAGATGCTCTTTCTTATGAACCTTGGAAAGTGGGTGGGTTTATCAAAGGAATTATCAATTTTAAACATAATTTCTCCATAGAAACTATTCCTATAATGTCTTCAAGTGTCTCATTGGGAAAAAAAGGACTATTTTGACTTTAAAAGGCTGTTTTTATGCCCTTTTTAAGTATGAAAAAAATATTTTTACAGTCACTGAAAGGTTTAGCTCTTTTTATGAAAATATCTTATAAATTATTCTCTTTTTGAGAGGCAGTACAGTTATACACAGATGATGTCAGAAACTAGCTGAGCTTTTTTGTTTCTATGGTAGTATACCTCCCATATTTCTGATTTAGAAACAGCTGAGCATGTTTTGCCATGATGGATTGGATGTCAAATGCACTCACATGACCAACAACAGATCACAGGTGATGAGCATCAAATGTAGACACAAGGTATAATACTGGTTCTTCAATCATTTATGATGCAGAATAAAATGAGAGTTATTCAAACTGATAGCTAAGTCTATATTGAATTTTATTCCTAGAAATGGCACTGTGTGAAACAATTCAGACACTGGGTCAGCTGTCTGTAAATCCTTTCAGTCTTGTCTTGCTGAGAATGAGATCAAGAGAGTCGTCATAAATTTTTTACCGAGGTGTTACCAAAATTTGAAAACATGCTAATGAAAACATGCTAAAATGATGGTGCTAAATGGTGCCAGTAAATAACCATGTTCATAGACAATTAGACACCCTGGGATATTTCAGTTAGACTGCATAAAATGCTTCACAAATATGGGCAGAATTTATCTAGAAGAGAGAAAGTTTCTGTGACTTTAACATACGGTATAATCTGCTTTCTCATCTTGTCTCATCAAATGGCAATGCTCTCAGAGGGTTAATGGTGAGTTATGCAATATAGTCATATAAAATATGAACATCGGTTCCACTGATGACACCAATACAAACTTTCCTAGCTTTTTCATACTGAAAATGCAAAATGACTATTAAAGTGTAATGGCACAGAACAGCTTGTTTAAAAAAAGAAAAAGCCCTTTACAGTGTTCTTGTTTATAGATGATATTTATTGCCTTTGTATTCTTATGGTGTGCTTCTAAGTCAATTGAAATGCAAGTGCTAATGAAACCTCTACCATAACACATTCATTCTTTTTTACACCAAATGAGTCTACTACAAGATGTAAATGACTTACATATATCTGCTTCTTAGGTTTTATTGTTTTAGGTTAATTTATTCACTGTAATATTCTTAATGAAAGTAATGACTCTTCCAGTAGTTTGTATATTCATATATTGCAATTTTATTAAATCATGCTGTGAAAGTTCACACTGGCTGCTTTTAAAATTCCTGAAGTTTTATGCTATACTTAATATATAAATGTAATCTTCTAGCAGATTATCAGCATAATATTTTTTTTATCCTTTGCTCTTCCTAATTTGTTCACACCAGGATATATCTAATGTACAGCAGTGTTCTTACAGACAGGTCTGTAACATTCTTATGCATTTTATTAGCACGTCTTATTGCAAATATACATAAAAATCTTCAAAGCAAAGCCAGCTTAACATATATAATTATTTTTAAATGTACTTTATTGTTGTGGAGGTTTAGCGTAAATTTACTGCTCCAGATTATAAAAAAAAAATAAAAAAAAAAATCTTATGTCAACTCCAGTATTGATTTTTACTTTAAATGCTCAAAATTAATCTTTTCAGGGAAAATAAAGAAATAAAAAATCTGATGACTAGCATCCTTTCACCTGCCTTATACAACTGTAAAATTCTGACTAAGAACAACATGTAATCTAAACAATTGGATAATACAACTCTACTTGACCAAAATCTCCTAGAACTCTTTTGTTACATAAACAGCTCGAGTTTGTTTTATTACTAAGTTTGTAATTTCATCAGTGAAGCTCTCTGGCCACTCTCACTTCTTAAAACATTGTTCAAACACAAGTTACAAAAAAATCAGGCTTCTTAGATGGAAGAATTACTAGGAACAGTGTGCAGAATAAAACCTGGTCATCAAAAATCTTAAGTGAGCTGCCCAAGGATACAGCAGGCAGCAACAACAACTTCTGGTATCCATAAACTCTTTTCCAGCCACTGGACTCCATTTAAACCCAAGACAAGTTATTTTAGCAGAAAACCAAGTATTGAGATATGAGGTTACTACCTGTGCTACAGTTTTAAGACAATAATTCCAAATTATCTAAGTATCTTTTATGTGATATTATGAATCACATATAAGTCAACACAAAATAATGCTCTCTTCCTTAAAACAGCATCAACCACAGAATAAATCTATGCTCTTTTCCAATATATAAGTTCCCAAGTTTTGTTCATATAAAAATAGGCAAAAATTTGTTTAAAAGGTTAAAAATGAAAAAAAAAAGTCTTTAATAAAGTCAGTGAATGTTAACCTTCTTTTAGTAAGTAGCTGTTAGTTTTCAGTGCATATTCTTCTCTCCCTTACTCTACATGTAAAACAAGAACCATTCCATGGAAGTAGTAAAAGACAGCATTAATCACAGGTATAAGTCCTCTGTGCTGCTGTCTTAACACTGCAAACAGCCTTCACCTTCCATCTCATCCTATGACAGTATGAAATTGAAGAGTGATGGTGTTGAAAATCACTTGGATAGTGCAAATTTTACTTTAAAGTAAGAAACTGCTAAAATAAAACATATATTTCTGATGGTAGTGAACAAAATGTGCCTGCCATGAATGTTAGATTTTGTTATATTGTTTTCTTTATGAGATCCTTCACACGAGACAAATCAGCCTTGTGTAATTACAAATACAGGTGCTACAAGAAGTGTCCATAGAGTTGGAAGGAAATTTTCACAGATACTTTAGCATTTAGATTAAAAAATTTTATTCTTTTGGTCTTGACTTTTTTCTGTTTTTTCCACTGATGTTCTGAGACTCCCTTACAGGTTTCAAATACATAAAGTCCCTTACAGGAGTCAAATACATAAAGTTAGATCATAAAAGTTTGGTGCTACATAACTTCTTGGTGTCAGTCTCCAAATCAAAATCTGTGTGGATCTCTCTACACAGATTGGAGAAGTTAGCAGAGTCTATAGTATCTCTATATGCACTTAAAATGTCTTTTAAATGACAAATTAAACTTTAATTATCTCTTGCTGTGTAAATGAATAGTTTTAACATTATAAACTTGAAATGATGTATTTCTAATTTATTTCCTTCTCTTAGAAGTTCAAATATAAAGACCTTGCTTTCCCATTTTGTCACGGTGGCCTGATATTAATACTATTAAGTATCAATGAATCTCAACATATCTTCAGACATGGAAATTTAGTCAGCTGGTTTATCCATGAAAAATAACAAAAATATGTGCACAAAAATCCATATCCCACTGAAATCCATGGGAATGTCTCTGATATCTTCAGGAGACTTTTGGATTCAGCTGTCCCAGGTCGGGGAAGGATATGGTCCTTCTTTGGAATTTGATCAGAATCTGGTTAAAATTCTTGGACTGTCTGGTGAGTGTGCTTTATTCTGAGGTACAACTGCAAAACATTTTGAAACATGGAGATGTTTTTAGAAACAGCACCTGCAATATAATTTGGAGCTATTTATGCAAAACCAGCTTTCTAAATAGCCTAAGATAAACAATTTCAGGTTTTCAATGTAACTGCTAGAAACTGTCTATTTCTGTTCTATGCCTTCAACAAAAGAACAATTGCTGCAGAACAACATTTTCTCTAAATGTTTAAATGGTCTGAAAAATATTTGTGGGGGAAGTTCTCTCAAAAGAATTATTTAGCATATCACACCTTTGCTCAGAATGTATTCTTCTATTTTCCACATAGATTTATTTAATAATATTAATAGTAGCGTGATGGAAATTGTTGTCTACAAGTGTGTTTGAGTAATATATTGTGGGCATCTCTTTTAAACTTTGGGTTTCTCTCTAAAGTTCATCATCAAAAAGTGTGATTTGGTTCTGGGCACTGGAGCTTTGCTGCCTTACAGTCAGTGATTACATCTCTGTGTCTGAGACCGTTAAATGTTTGTCAATGCTTGCAGACCTAAGCTTGAGTTACTAAAGAAATTTAGGAATCCAAAATCCATTGAAATCCTGTCACAAAAGTACCATCAGAAATTTTTGGTTTTGCTATGAAAGATATATGGAGAACAGCCCTAGTGGGAAAAAAAACCAAAACAAACTAGCCACGTTTTCCAAAGTGCTGGAATACATATAAACTTAGAATATTTCTGAGATAGAACAAGAAATGCTTTGATTAGAGTAATATTCTATTCGGAACAGATATGTATACTTTCTAAATACTTATTCATAATTTTTCATCTTTATAAGTATTTTGCTGATGTTAATTAATCCTCACAATGAGGTGGCTGATAAATTAAGGTGGGTGAAGAATTCACAGCAATTAATTTATCTAGGAAATATAGTTATTTTCCTTAGTGTGAAGTGTTCAAGAACAGAAAGGGAGTTTTACTCACTTATTTGCACATCATAACAATTGAGTTAAAATTTTATGCAAATGTAATTCAATCAATGGAATTGTTTAATGTGGCTGGGTTTGGTGTAGAAGCTTCAAAAAATTAACTGTCTGATTTTCATTGCTCTTGAACTGGCAGCAGTCCCAGGCTCCCTACACAGATCATGTGCATGCCTAGTCCCCAGTTATGAACAAAGACTTAGCTATGTACCAGGTTGGTTTGGGGGAAGCAGCCTGTGATTTTCAACTGGACTGGACAAACTTCCAGTTGGTCTCGGCTGGGAAGGATTGGGGAACTTTCACCCAGAGCACATCATGGCGTGCAGCTCACTTTCAGACGATACACAATGGACAGCACCCAATTTAACAACTCTCTGATTCAATACTCATGGAAATTGTCTGGCACTAGCTGGTATTCAATACCTGTAGCCTCGTCATTAAGATGAGCTGGCCATGTTACATTAACCTGCAGTTCCTGCTACTGCTGCTGGTTATATGTTGTGAACTTCAGCTACAGACTGTTGCACACTGTCTGAGAGCCCCAGCTGACAGCAACCTGCGTAATTTACAGCTCTGCTTTGAGTCAACGTATTCCTGCTTGCTTGGCACTACCATTTTAAAAGTTAATGTCAGAAAAGGAAACAAGGAGGCAGCACACTGCTGACAGAACAAAAAAATTATTTTTTCTAGCACTTTAAACAGCAGGGGAGTTATATATGGAGTAAAGTAGGAAGGGTACATGCCAGCTAATAAATTTGTCATGAGAACTGTGCTCCTTGCCACAAAATTACATTGTGGACACTGGGAATATTGCAGTGGAACCTGTAGAAATATTGTAATACTGTGAGATTTTGCTAAAGAAAGCATTTAATCATTTAAGAAAGAGTTCCCCATTCTGCAGTGGAGAAAAGGATACTTCCCTGTAAAAGTGCACCTTCTGTAATAGCCAATATACAATTTCTGTTATGAGAAACCAGTGTGCTTGAGAGCAGAAAATGAATGCAGACAGGAAAATGTTGTGGTTTCTCCATGGCAAAGAAGTAAATTAATCACAAAAGTAAAGTGAAAATACAGGAACACTAGCAAATCTTGGCCGTCTTTCTGAGGTGTCCATGTTTAAGGTCCACTCAATAGAAAGAAACAGGCACCTTTAAGAGAAATTTTGCATACTGCCAGCAGAGATTAATACTATTTATTTCTTTTTGCTTACCCTAGAGAGATCTCAGGTTGACCAGGTTCCTTGGTTAGGTTCTTCTCTTGGGTAAGAGGTGAGAGTGTAGAAAGGCCTCCCTCTGAGACAGCACTGATTTACCCAGAGCTGACAGTAAGATTTCCTGATGCTGGAGAATTGTCCTTCTGCACCATGACAGAGTGCTGCTGGAGAAGGGAGCTTCTCTGTGCCCTCATCTCTGCATAATGCTCGTGGTATTAATAGCAATATAAAAAAACTCCATATAAGAACAGGCATTAAATACTTCTATTTTTTCTACTTTTTGCAAAAAATACTTAAAAAATTGTACTTAAACCTTTGAAATTGAAAATAGGTCCTTTGAAATATTTTCCTTAAATGGAATTCAAAGCTTCTAACTAGCTTTTGATTTCTCTGTTATTTACTTTAAAGTGATAATAAACATGGCATATACTTGGTTGTCTTTAAATATAACTCTTCAGTGTTAGAATAAGTTTCCAGGCTGAAGCCAGATTGACCCTGGTTTTACCCTATGGTTGAAGGGTTTAAACCTAGTCCAGTTCAGCCATGGAAAATGGAAAACAATTAAATGTCTCCTAATTTCATTATCTCCCATTTCTGAAGTTAATAAAAGCATAATCTATTTGTACCTGCCATCTGCCTTAGGAGACAGCAGAAGATAATGAAAATATTTTACTATCTATTTTCAAATTATAAGCTGTTGTTTCCAAAGAAAGTCAAACCCCATGTATATTATCACTTTATTGTTCTCCAGGGACTGCAGTCACTATAGTGATTGTAATCACATGGCTTCATTAACTTTCTACATTCTACCTGTTATGGGGGTTTCACATTAAGAAAATTTGCATACACAGGAAATGAATACCGTTTGCAAGAAGCTAATGTCATTAAACATTTAAGCAGTCTCTCTCAAGTAAACAAGGAATTTTCACTAGAATATCCTTTTAGTGTGCGTTTAAAACCAATGCAGTCACAATTGTTACTTTAAAGAAAAACATACAAAAAACATTTAGAGTAAGCAACAGCTGTCTTAAGAAAACTGCTTTAAAATTGGAAATAATTCAATTACTCTCACAATCATTACAATGCATAATCAGGTGTAATATCCTCCTGACAGATTAATACTAACTCATGGTTAAGAGAGTATATGTGTACTTATGATTAACTCTAACCAGTGACCTATATTTTAATGGCACCACCAATGACAACTTTCATTTTCCATCCAGTAATTGCCTAATTTTTGCTCTCAATGGATTATACATGAAAAATAACTTTTGATTTTTATTGAAATATTTTATTTTTATAAAAAGAAAAGGAAGGCTCCATAAGAACAGAAATTTAACACTGTGCTGTAGTAGTAGTGTCATGGGTTGACCCTGGCCAGATGCCAGGCACCTAGCAAAGCTGCAGTCTCACTCCCCGTCACAGGTGTAGAGAAGAGAGAAAATATAAGGGAGGATTGAGGTGAAGGCTGAGATGAGGACCCTCATTAAATACCATAGAGAGCAAAAGAGGCTCAACTGAATGGGAATGTATTACTAACAAAATCAGAGCAGGACTCAGCAGAGCAGAGTCCATCCCATGGGAACAGCCCTCCCCAGGCTGCTGCCGTGAGGGTCACTCCTCCGGGGGCTGTGCTTCTCCAAGGACAGGCCGCTCCAGCCTGGGAGCGGGGCCCCTCTCCCCATGGGTCTCCCACAGGGTCACAGCCTCCTCTCAAGCACCCATCCACTCGGGTGTGTGCTCCTTCTCCACAGGCTGTGGGTGATCTCTGCATCCCCCGTGGATCCCCAGGGCCTGTGGGTGATCTCTGCATCCCCCGTGGATCCCCAGGGGCTGTGGGTGATCTCTGCATCCCCCATGGATTCCCACAGGCTGTGGGTGGATCTCTGCATCTCCCGTGGATCCCCAGGGGCTGTGGGTGATCTCTGTATTCCCTGTGGCTCTCCATGGGCTGTGGGTGATCTCTGCATCCCCCGTGGCTCTCCATGGGCTGTAGGTGATCTCTGCATCCCCCGTGGCTCTCCATGGGCTGCAGGGCACAGCTGCCCCACCATGGTCTCACCACAGCCTGCAGGGGAATCTCAGCTCTGGCACCTGGAGCACCTCCTCCCCTCCTTCTGCACTGACCTTGGTGTTTGTGTGTTCTACTCACATGTTCTCACCTCCTCCTCTTTGCTGGCTGGGATTAAAACTGTGCCACAACCTTTGCTTTGATTCCTTCTTGAATGTATTATCACAGAGGCATTACCACCATTTCTAATCGGCCCAGCCTTGGCCAGCAGCATGTCCTTCTTCAGGGCCACCAGGGATTGGCTCTGCTGGATGTTGTGGAAGCCTCCATTAGCTTTTCACAGGATTTACCTCTCTAGCTTCCCCACTACTAAAAATCAGGCCATGCAAACCCCAAACAAGTAGGAACACAGATGTTTTTTAGTCTGTCAATTTTCATTTCATAAGCTTGATGCAAGCCCACCAATACAAGAGAACATGGGGTTATTTTTCTGTTTGCTCAAGCCAGTTTTTACTGAGAATACTTAGCTGCTGACTTTAGTAGATACAAAATTTAAGAAAATTTTTTTTTGTTTAACACCTTTTGCCTTGTCCAAAACTGTTATTGTAACATCTTATTTTAATGAAATACCCTTTGTGTCCCTACCTTTTTTAAATAATCGGACCTGATTCTTATTTAATCCCATTCTGTATTGTGTTTCTAACACTCCTACCATAGGTCCCTCCTTTGTCTTGACTGTGATGTTCACACTTCTGATATTTTTTCAGTACTAGTCCAGCAAATACCAGTGGTGCACAGGCGTTATTGTTTCCTTTAGTAAGCTTACAGTTCTATGCCATTTTTGGGGACAATTCTTTTGATGTAAGTAATTTTCTTATACAAGGTAGTGGAGAATAAAATGTATAACTGCCTTTTGTAGATTCTACTTTAAGGAATTCAGAGGTTCCAAGCAGAAGAATGGACATTCTAGTACCTAATTTATAGGAGATTAAGGTCTTTATTGGTTCTCATTCTTCACGCTTTCTTCTTAGTATCTGTCTGAATTAGACTTTATCTTTAAACTTCTTTCCTTTTCTAATTTTCAGTAAAGCAAAAATACCACAAAACTATTTTTTTCCCCTGGGCTATTATCTGGTTTATATTTGTTCAGCACTTTGAGCTCCTGTGTTGAAAAATGCTGTAAAAGCAGAAAGTACAATGAACTGGACTTCACCCTGCTGATATGAGGATGTAAAAGAAGCATGAGAATGTCCACCAAGTTTCCTATTGTACCAGTTCTGAGTGCAATGTCTATTTTTTAATTACTCTGAATACAAGGATTATATTAAACTGGTAGCCATCCAGCCATTTTGACAGGAGAACAAAGAAAGAAGTAGACCAAAATATTAAGAAGGAAGTATGAGGTTCATCTGTGAATCAGCACAGGTGGTTAAAGAAACTAATCTTGTTGCATGAAGTACTATTTACACAGCTAACCAAGGGCATGGATTTAGTGCAAATTTCCTGATCAACTTTAGTAGGAAATTCAGTGCATAAATTCTCCCATGGTTATTCCAGTTAATCTGTATTTTGCAGGGGAACAAATGAGAAGCTCTCACAAAAGCCCTGAGTATCTGAGAGTGGTAAAGGTTTTAGGCAGTACAGTTGGTCTGTGCTGTAAATCCCTCCAGTGTGGCTGTGCAGCACCTGATCATGTGCTCTCTGCTCTCTCTCTTTCCTTTTCTTAGGATGCCTTGAAGGGAGACGTGGGCCTGGGTGATGGAGGAGTTTTTCTTCTCTCACCTCCAGTGGGGTCATGAGCTCAGTGGGAAGAGAATGAGAGGGAAATGTACTAAGTGTGGAGCTAATAACACAGTGTGAAAGGGGTTATAGGTGAGAGAAGTCCCCATGTTAGAGCCCTTCTTCCAGAGTACAGCAGATAACTCATATGTAACTTCTGTAAGTTTTGGTTTTCTTGCCTTTTCACCTCAGGATTGTCAGTTATTTCTCATTTATGAGCTCATTTTCTTCATATGACCCAAATGCTCTCTTTTTTTTTTTTTTTTTTTTTTTTTCATTTAATGCCATCAATTTTTTTTCACTGATTGAAACGACTTTGTTCCAACACAGAGATAGATTTCTTGTTTGCAACAGTTGATGTTAATGGCTTCTCTTGCACTTATAAAATGTCCTTGCCTTTTACAGAATATTCTTCAAAGTACATGATGTACAGAAGTGATTTTCCAATTCCATATTACAAGTACCCAGACACTCTTTGAAATATATTGGCTTCCTGGATTGCAACTATTGATCAACTTTGTTACTAGAATCTTTTGGTAAAAATCCTTTCTCCTCTTAGTTACCTATTTTTTTTCCCTACATCTTGCCTTGCCTTGCTTTCTGACTTACGAACTCTTTTCTTCCTTTTTTTTTTCTTTTCGAACTTTTTTTTTTCTTTTTTTTTTTTTTTTTTTTTTTTTCTTTTCATTCTCAGCAGTTATACTTCCTTTCCTTCAACAGCTGTTCTTAAGGAATTTCACTGTTGTATAGTTATTTGTGAGCTAGACTGTTTTACTCTCTTGGTACCTGCTGTCTTTACTTGAAGCCTCTAAACCAGTAATTGGTAACAAGTTTCTCTCAGTGGGTTTTACACACAGCTGCAAGGCAGAAAATAAACAGTTCTTTCAAGTTTACACTCTTAGGCTTACAGCTGTATACTAATGACTTCCCCAGCTTGCTAATGCAATTTTTAAAGAGATATCATCCTTTTGCATTAACAGATTTCTAATAGCTTTACCACAGTTTAGGCATTACCTTGTAATGAAAGCGGTGAGAACATGACATCAGAACAATTTCTTTCCTAATTAAAGTATCTCTTCTAATTAAACTAGTCACTGGTGTGTAAGTCTGTAGCTTTTCATCAAAAAAACAATTCACATCCCAACAGTTTTTAAACTTATTATAATTTATTTAAACTTTGTGGTAGGAATGCCCAATACATTTTCACTCCTAATTATTTCAACACTTAAATAAAACATAAATTGTAGAAAAAAAATTTAGTGTGAATTAGGATTGTTCAGAATCTTCTCTTCATGTATTTTGAGCAGAAATATTTGAGTATGTATAACAGGTGAAATACTTTTACTTTCACTAAAATATATATAAACATTTAGTCAATAAAAACAAAGAAAAAAAAATGCAGTCTTTAGCTAAAGGGTCCTGTTCCTTTTCTCTTTAGTCTTTCTTTGACAAAAATTCCCCAAAGAAAAAATGTTTCTTAGAGAGTCTGAGGAGAGTAAAATAAATGTTTATTCAGCTATTCCAATCTTAATAAGCTAGGTCATGACTTAATAGATAAAAGGATGCATGTTTTGCTGGAAATATGACATATGCATAAATTCTGTGTATGTGTGTGTGTGTGTCTAGGTAGAGGAGAAAAAGAAATCTAAATAGAATTAATGCACCTTTTATAACTAAACTTGTTCTATTTAAATGGGGTTTTTTGCCTTCTAAAGAAACCTTTTCAAAGAAATCTTTCTCTCAAGCTATTAAATTATTGGCATCTAGTTTGGTTTGGGTTACTTTTACAGAATTTAACAGTAATCCTAGCTTGCTCTTGTTGTTCGAGCTTTACATGTGACTTTCATCGGCTAATAATACTTCAAAAGCTTTTATAACAAGCTCAAAAAGTATCTACAATGTTTTGCACAGGTATGCAAATCAGACTACTAAAGGCTTGAGATGCTGGGGAAATGTGGTTATTCCCATTAAAAACAGAGCATCAAAAAGAAAAGATTCATCCCTACTGATTTGAAATGGTAGACATTGTGATTGTACAGCAGAAGAGGGATAACCTCCTGACTCAAGAGGGAGTAGCACACTTGTTGATATTCCTGTATTTGTCTACCCCTACCACTGCAGCAAAATGGCAAAGTGCTCAAGGTTACGTGGAGTTGAGTTTGGGCTCTAATTTTGTCATGCTCATTCAAGTCATATCTATAAAGCAGGTCTGTGCTGCTTATTAGAGCAATGCTCTGTGCAGGGCATCTGGTGAGTACTTTGGAAAGAAGTATAAATCCTTTGTTTTCTTATGTCAGGAGCAGAAAGAGGGAACACCTAAGAGCAACAAAGAGGATCTGGTACCAACTGCAGTGCCTGAGCTCCTGGACTGCAGCTGTTTGTGGCATGTGGACAGGAAGGCGAAGACAAGGTGTGAGGAACCAAATGCTCAAGCATGTCTTCACACAATGGCTGTGTGTCAGCATAAATCTGAATTTCCTTTCTAAGAAGGGCATGCAAAGTTTGAGGAAATACTATAATAAAGTTTTTTGGTTTTTTTTGTTGGTTTTTTTTTTTTTTTTTAGTTATAGTTCCTGTGAATAGGCAGCTGACTTTATTAAAGTACATCCTACCAGATATTCTTTCTTTAACTTCTGTTTGTCAAAGGCAGGGAAGTGAGGCTAAAAATAGAAATCCATAATAACTACAGATGTAGGAGACCAGAATGTGTTTTTACAATTCTTCTGTCATTTAGGTAACTACCACCTTGTCTAGTTCTATGTCCAGAATGCCAGAGGCAATGTAGAAATAGCAGCTTATATTTTTTCTTGTGAATTGTTGTTTCCATGACTTAAGATGTTATGTGTTAGATGTAAATAAATATTTAATTTTATGTCTTCTTTGGGGAGCAACAGCTTCTTATTTGACCCATTACACTGAAGATGTGTTATGCATGGATCATTTGAGGTAGTAGGAATGAAGTTTTCCAGAGAGTAGAAAGAAAAGCATCTTTTTTAGAGACCTTGGTGTTATTTTATACTTTTTTACTAGTTTCAAGCTAGAAGATAAAGGTTTATAATATTTTAAATAAAGCAGTACTTTTGTGAGTAGCATCCTGTTAGATGACTGACAACAAATAAATATATGACATCCCTGCTTTCTAAATGCAAATTCTAACATCAGTGTTTGTGGAATAGTGCAGTCTGTGAAGTTTTTCGAAATTAGAAGCATTATAATTGTCACAAAAACGTCCAGAAAACTGGACAGAACTTCTAGAGGTGTTGTGGTACTTTTGGCTCCTGAACAGACTATTCTCTCTTTTAATATTAAGTACAAGGTAAGAAGCATTTGGCAGTTTACAAAATCAGAACACAATCAGCTTGACCACATTATACACTGTACTCATGAGAATTCTTAAGGCTGTTTAACAAATGATTTTCCCCCCACTCTTCATTAGAAGCCTTTGTTGCCATCCAATCTTGATTTTAGAAATTAAAGCTAACAACCAGATTGAAAGAAAACAGAGAGTAACAGCATGGGGCACAGTCTCAAAGCCACAACTAACAGCATGAGGCAAAGCAAACCTCAAGCTATTCCAGCTCTTAGAGAAGGAAGGGGGGTGGGAAAAGCATTTGCAGGAAAACTCAATTATAGCAACCTAAAGCTATGGTAAAGCACTTGTGAATGTTGACACTAGCGCTTTTTTCTTGATGTTTTAATTAAATACCTATAAGCCAACTCTTCTCCTCAGTCAGTGTCAGAGCAGTACTTCTCTATGGATAAATGTTTACAGCAAAAACTGCTGAGGGTTTCAGCAAACAAGTCTCAGAGAACTGAGAAGGCTTTCAGCCGAGGCACTTGAGATCAAGAAAGCACCAGTGATTAGGAACTAGCAGCACAATAACAGGACGATTTAATCCACCCAAATGTCAGTCGCTGGTTTACAAGTTGGCAATCCCATCTTCATCTGCAGACAAAAGGGCACTGGTTAGTCATCTGTTTAATTCTCTTGCTGCAGCATGTCACTTGGATGTTGAAGGAAAATCCCTTGATTCAGTCTGCCATTTCTGACAGTCTCCCTCTAGACCATATTAATAAGCTTTTTAGAGAATTGAATGCAGAATAATCAGCAGGCAGCCTGTACTCAAAATGGAGACAGAACAGACAGCAGAAATGCCTTCTTTCCTTTCTAGTTATGGTACATAGGTGACCCTTCTCTCACAGAGCAGCAAATAACTTAGACTAAGATTGCCTTTGAAAACCACAACATAATTAACCACTTCATGCATGTGATGTCTGTCTAGCTTCAAAGCCTGATTCTTTGCAATGGAAAAGATTCAGCTGCATTTGAATTAGATTTATGAAACATGTTAACAGTAGCACAAACAGATAGAAAGGCTGCCTGGCATCCCAGAATACCGGGGGAATTTCAGTCAGAAAACAAACATGTTACTCTTCAAGGTAGGCTCACATCTCATTATAAAATCATAAGTGGAATGAGACACACTTCGCCTTTTCAACTGTTTTTCCAGGAGGCAGCTAAGTGTTGTACTACAGCCAGTCCTGCTAAGTTCTACATGATTTTAATTTATTTTGAAAGAAAATTATTTGTTAGATAATGGGGGTCTTGCTGTGGACGTTTCCTGTTTTTCTCTATTAATAATTTCTCTACTGCCAGTTCTAAATTGAAATTGTCAATAGCTTTGTTTAACCTATTGTGTTCTGGCTGTTTTAAGGTGTAGCTGAAAACCAAACTGTTTCAGGGTATCCTCATTTTATTTTGGGAGGAATTTGCTGGTAAGGCATTATTAAACACTGCAAATGAAAATACAGAAAGCTTGGAGCCCTGAAAACCCTTTTTTATTTCACTCAAAGATGAAGGAAGTAAGCACTATTGAAAATCAAGTTCAAGATATGCACTTACAGACAAGAAAAGTGAAAGGAGGTTAAAAGAAGAAGGAAAGAAGTGTAATCCTGTATGATGTGGTAAGATGTAGGTAAGGCTCGGGGAGGAATCTGTCAAGCAGAAAATTGACAAAACCTGCTATTAATTATTGTGCTGATGCTATCAGTGGCATTACCATAATCAAAAAGTGAGGCGTGAACACAATTCATGAGGTGCTAGGTCACTTGGGGGTTAAATAATTTATTCTCAAAGGATATTTTAAGAAAAAAAAATATAATTAGCAGTAAGAAAGAGCACAAGAATTATTTTATATAGCCCATGTAGTCAGTATTATCTCAGTGACAAACTCAGACACTCTCCTGTTTGTGTGGAAAGGAATATACAAAGATAGAAAGAAACCTTTTTTGCCAGCTACAGTTACTAGGAAAGAAGGCTATCACATTTAACCATCTTTTTTTTTATAGAAAAGTTAGGTTCCCGTTAAAAAATAAGTCACATATTCCAGAATACCATGTATATAGGAAAAGAAAATGCTGAATTGATTACTTCTATGAAACGCCTTATTATTCATCTTCTTTTTCCTTTAGAGAGTAAAAAAACACAGCAGCAAAGACTGAGACAAGTACCACCACTGTTTTGGAGCATCTTGTTCAGGGAGATGGTGAAGCCACCATCTCTGAAAGTGGTAAAGAAGTAACTGAACATGGCACTTACTGCTATTGTTTAGTTGGCATGGAGGTGTTTGATCAATGGTTGGGCTTGATAATCTTGGAGGTATTTTGCATCCTTACTGATTCTATGATCTTAATTTTCAACAGCAACCTCTTCAAGAGAAAATGTAAAAAGAAATTGAAAACAAGACCAGATTCTCAGGTTAAATACGTAACTTAACTCATCGCCTTGTAAATTTAAACCATTAAAAAAGGTGAGATAAATTCAATATTTACAGTAGTTGTATATTAGAAGTCAACATTTACCAAATGTTATAGGAAAGGATGAATAAATAATGCCTAAAGTGTTTGCAAATGTTACTTTGAAGTAAAACAACACATTCACTTTGATTCACAACATATATTATTCACACACTGCAAACATTAATGCAATCAAGACTGTGTTCATGATGGTACTGTAATCTCTTGGACTAATAACAATCTGCATTACTATTCACTGTAGAGAAAGTATTATGGTAGTGTTAAAATATCCTGGCTATCTCAAGATAGAAGTGTGACCAGTGACATAAAAAAGTGGCAAATTGTGTAAGGTATTTAAGAGGAGTGTCACAATTAGAAAATCTAAAGATTTTGTTGTTTGTTTGTTTAGTGTCTATGTTTCTGTAGCCAGAATGAAAAAGTAACTATTATAAACTGTCTGTATTCTTGGTCCCTTTACCACTTTAAGAAAGCCCATGAAAATCTTTCTTCTGGGAGGTGTGCAGGAACAATGGCTGATGAAGGCAGTGGATGTTGTCCTGCTGGTAAGAAAAAATCACTTGTTAATACCCAATTACAAGACTTTTTTGGTTCTAAGTAACCTTGCCAGATTAAACTATAAACAAACTTCTCTATTTTCAAGGAAATCTCAGAGAAAAAAAGATGACATTCTTAATGAAAAGCAGTATTGGAAGAATAGAAGATGAAGCCTTTTGTGGTTTTACATGGAACTGCCTGTAAATCTTTAAAAATTTACAATATATTATAATGGGTAAATTAATGAATACAAAATTTTTATAAATCACATAATATTTTTATGCATACAATAGCATTGCTTGATAAATATTGACAATGAAGAAGCAAATTAAGGGGAGACTACCAAATATTATAAGAGATCTAAGCAATAAAGATGTACATGTAAATTTGAATAGTGAAGAAAATGTATTTATTTAAATTCAAAGAATTTCTAAGAAGCAAAAATGCTTCTAATTTGCTGAAAGGAGTTGCAGGAATGATTGTTTTTGTATCAAATAAAGTCTTTTAGTAGCTGTGGCATATGTTTCAAATTAAAAATATTTATCTGTTTTGAGACTAATTCCAGTAAAGTGGCTTTTATTAGTCAATATCCAAATTCTCTTGGAAACTGTACCTTCCCTTCAGTAGTAGCAGGATGCTCATCCCTCTTTCAGAAAAGAACTAGGACCATTTTTTGAGATTTGGGAAAACTAGTTGAATTTTCCTGGTTTGAATCCAAAGTGGCCAAAAGTAGCTGTGATGTGTTCTGTGATGTGGCATCTGGGTTATAGTATATCTCAGAGGTCCATACTGGGAGCAGAGTTATTTAGTGTCATCATCAGTGACATCAAAAAAGGGATCAAGTGCACCCTCAGCAGGTTTGCAGATGACACAGAGCTGAGGGATGCAGCTGGCAGGCCTGGAGTGTGGGATGCCTTTCGGAGTGACCTGGACAATGTTGAGAACCATGGTGAGTGCAAGCTGCTGCATCTGGGTCCAGACAAACCCTGTTATCAAAACAGGGTGAATATGTTTTAGAGCAAATAAGGACTTGGCAGTGGTGAATGAGACTGGGCATCACCCAGCCATGTGCTCTCACAGCTCAGAGGGTCCTGGGCTGCACCCAGAGCCCTGTGAGCAGCAGGGCCAAGAAGGGGATTCTGTCCCTCTGCTCTTATCCATTGAGACCTCGCCTGGAGTGGTGCCTCCAGCTCTGGGAACCCCAGCACAAGAAGGACATGGATCTCATGGACCTGTTGGAGCAAGTCCAGAGGAGGACCAGCATGATAATTAGAGGGATAGAGCACCTCTCCTATTATAAAAGGGTGAGAAAATTTGTATTATTCAGTCTGGAAAAGAGAACGCTCTGTGGAAACCTTATAGCAGCCTTGTTTTGCTACCTAAAGGAAGCCTATGAGAAAACTGGAGAGGGACCTTTCACAAGGACATGTAGTGATAGGAAAAAGGGATAATGGCTATAAACAAAAATTGAGTGGGTTTAGCCTGGATGAGGTACTAGCCTCACTTGTATTGAGGAGCTTACTGGATAGCTTACTAAAAGAAGTGATGGATGTCCCTTCCCTGGAAGTGTTCAAGGCCAGTTTTTATGGCATTGAGCAACTTGGTTCATTAGAAGGTGTCTGTTGCAGGGGGGTTGGAATTGGATGATCTGTAATGTCCCTTCCATCCCAAACCATTTTATAATGCTACTATCTTAGTGTGTACAGAAGCAGGCACCAAACAGGTTGTGCAACATAATTAATCATATTGGTGTGAAAATTCAAATGAGATATATTTGATTTGTATAAGAAAGGTGAAAGCTAGCAAAGATTAAAAATAAGACTATTACATAGAAAGTTTTTCAGGAAGTCTTAGGCATCTAGACACATCCTGAACACACATCCTGTACTCGTTGCAGTGAAAGTCTCCTTTTAGAGCATCAGCTGGGGACAGTGAGTGTGGTGCAGGACATCACTGAAGGAAAATAATCTAGAAATTTAAGTATTCTTCATGGGCAGTATTCTTCATGGGAAACTACTGAATTGTTTTGAGAGGAACATTATACTTCAAGCTTAAGATTCCTTGGGCTGTTACAAAAGTAGAGAGGAGCAGGCCCCTCTCCATAAATATGATATGGTTGTATTTTCATGTCTCCTAAGTCAGTTGATTGCAGCAGTTCAGAATGATAGAAATCACTGAAAGAGAGAAATGCAAAATTAAATTTGTGTTAGAGGCATATAGCTCTAGTTAAATTAATTTCTTCCCACTTATCAATAATGTAAAAGACAGTACTGAAGGCTTGGAATATTGTATGAATCAAGAGCAATTTTTTACTTCAGGAGACTAAAGCAGCAAGGCATAAAAAGTTAGTCTCTTTGCTTCATTTCTGCTTTCTTGGTTGCCTCCAAGTTTAAATAAGAAACCATAAATACTGTTCCTAAAATAAAATCTTCACACACACACACACACACACACACACACACACACAAAGGCTCTAAGTCTTTGTTAAATCTAATATCTGCATGCAGTCACATGACTGTTCAGAATTACTCACTGGAGCAGCTGTGAATGCGTATGAAATGAAAAACCTCTGTCTTATGTATGAAGAATATAAAACATGCTGCTACTTGCTGAATACTTAGTGTTAATTCTATACTTTTTCTCATTATTGTAATTAAAATGTTTGAATTGCAGTTGGCAGAGAGAGCAATTGCTAAACCATGTAGTTACTGGTGTTTCTTGCATAGGGTAAAACTCACATGGAGAAGTGAATCTTTTGAACAGGATGGTTAAGTGCTGTCTTGATGGTGACAATCAGTGTTGCCAGTGTGTCAGGGACTCTAGCTGGATCCTCTGAGGTTCCATTGAGCACTTTTTGCTGAATTCTTATGCCCAGCTGGCCCATGGTCCTATTTGATCTCTTCCGCACTTGCACCATCTGTTGCTATTGATCATCCTAAAGTATGTACGAAATATCTCCTGACTTTTTTAGTTATGTGTGAAGGGTTGTCTGACATGATCAATTTTTCATCTGTTGGAGAATTTTTTTACTAATTACAGATGCATGACAGTTTAGTCAATTCTATGGCCAGATCTGCCTGGGATAAGTTTCTGGATTAAGCAGATTCTCCACCCAGGGTATTAATCATTTTAGTCTAATATAGTGCATAGAAGTTGGACTATGTACTGCTGAATCTGCCTGTGGGAAGCTCTGGATCTGTCTGAAATCCTCAGCAGAATTTTTGTAAATCTTGGTCAAATGCTTTGTGCTGTATTCTGTAAAGTCTTTGTACTAGAAGAGGAGTAAAACTGGTATAAAAATAGAATCTTCATATTCTGCTTTAGTTACAGTAAAACAAACCAAATATATTTCAAAAGTAT
>VWZN01006209.1:81007-120941 GCA_013396955.1 Regulus satrapa
TTTTTTAACTCTGATAGTGATTAAATGAAGCTGATGTTTATTTTCAACCAATTCTCTTCTGTGTAATGATTTGCACACTTCATCAAATAAATGTACAGACTAACAGAGATGCCATAATGTCAGCCATTGGAATTTCATTAGCTAAAGTAATTTACTATCCTGAATCATTTACTATACTTACTTTCCTATTACATCAGTTTTGGATGTAATTCCTTTGAATTGCAAGGCTTCTTGTCCTAGTCTGACCCAGCACTTAAGTGAGAGACTACACACCTGAACAAAACAAATTAGATTTGGTCTGTGGCTCCTGAAACATCAAAGAGAGATGGGTTCTCTTGTGTTTACTTTTACTTATTTATTTAGTGATGAGACTTAGTGTTTATCAGTCTTCTAAACTTTTGTATCTGCAACTGAATGAAATCAATATTACTTGCTCAGATTGGGTGCTGCTTAAGACACCTTACAGGTTGGTCCCATGCAGATGATGTACTGTTGATGTTTCTAACTTAATTTTTGTATTAATCAATGGCAGGAAAGTTTTTTTCCAAGGGCATATGATAAAGGAATTTAGTCAGTTTTGTAATTGTATTGCTGTTTTGCTTTTGTTTCCCCCTGAGTATTTCAGATAAAACTAATACAAAACATATTAATCAATTATTATTATTTTGTTTTATTCAAAACCAACAATAAAACCAAATTATACAACTACAGAAAAAAAAATTCACATTAATTCAAATAAAGACCAATAAGAAAGGGGTTAATCTTATTAAAAATTATATACATAGTCTTAGGAAGACCAAAGATTACTCTTTTTTGTTATCTGTCTTGAGATGTCCTCTGCATTTTCTCAGGAAATAATTTCTTGTTTGGTTTAGAAGGCACACTTTAAAAACAGAGAGTGGTGAAGAACCTTGCAGTAATTTTCTCTTGCCCTTGGAGGTCCCTAATTGACTAACTACTTTAACCTGACCTGATAAAGGCAGGAAGGATGCTGAAGAACAGGTAATTTTTTTTGCAAAATCCAAATCAAGAGAAAGATGACTGTGATTAATGTTACGTACTCCCCCTTTCTCATTACACCCCTGAAACCTGTATTTTCAAGTGATTTATATATTATGGTGGCTCACTGAAGTTTAGATTTTAATTGGGGTCCTGTAGTAGTGAGAAGAAAGGACTTAGGTACTCAGATTTATGTGGGAAATACACAATTGCAAAAAGTGGTCTCTTGTCCACAGACAAATCCTGACATGGAGACACATTTTAACTAATGGAATTCAGAACTTAGCATGGTTATTATGCTACTACAGGGAATTCTAAACAAATTTTGTCTTCAGAGGATAACACAGCTGTCCTTGAATTCCCATTCAATTTTAAAGTGATACATGAAGAACTAGGCTGAAAGGGATGCAAGTTGCACATTTTTCATTCACAGAATAGTCAAATAAATCAATTGAATAAATATATCTTAAAAACATATACACAATTACGATTGGACCCTTTTTTCCTGGACAGCTCAATATTAAGAAATCTCCACTTTATCTTCTACCTGCACATACTTTTCATGAGAGGAGTAAAAACCAAGATAACTTTTGTAGAAAGAAGTGAATTCTTCTGTTTGAACAAATGTTGTACCTGGAAAAAACATTTTCAGGCACAATAACTGTATTTAGGTGGGAAAAATAGATTCGGTACAGTAAAAATAATAATATAAAGGATTTCTTTCTTTGAGATTGCTAGACAACAGCGTACACTACACTGTAGTCTTACACTACAGCCAGGATCATAAGAAATTTTGTTCTTTCATATCTTCTAGAAATAATTGCAATAGATGGCAATGGAATCATAGGATCGTTTAGGTTGGAAAAAAATCTCTAGGATCATCAAGTCCAACTGCTAAAATAACACCGTCATGTTCAGTGCTAAACAATGTCCCTACAGGTGCCTACTCCATATTGTTCAAGTCCCGACTTTGATTCAGGAAAAATGAATCCATATGAACACCTATATGAACATATGAGCTGCTTCCTCTTTGAGTGGACTGTTCTGACATGGGGATATTTAGGTGTTACATACCTTTACATGATTTGAAAGTCGTATTTAAAAACAATAACAAAACCAATAAAAAAGGGAAGGTGTGAAGGCTGATAAAATGTTAATGTGGTGCTACAGCTTGGGAAATGCTTAAGATGACTATTAATATTACAGATTGCTGTTGCTATTTTTTTCTAAAAGGAGTGTTTTTATAGTATTAACTGTAGAAATCAAATCCTTCAAGTGGAACCCAAGCATCTTTCATGTTTTGACTCTTTCATATCATTAATAAAACAAAAAAAGAAGGTAAAACTCTTCCTCTGAAGTCTAGTAGGATGGACATTCTGCTTCTCATTGTAACTAAAGATTATACTCTCAAACTGTATATTAAAAGGTCATAAAAAATGTTGATGAGGCTCCTGCTTTCTTTCCTTACTTGAAAGTAGTTGTGAAAGCAGTATGCATATAGTTTTTAACATAAAATACATTTTCCACTTTATAGCTAACACAATATGGAATAAGTACCCATTTACTTGATGGCTGAAGATAAGAATGAAGAACATATTTTTATTTAGCTTATCTCTAGAATAGCGTGAGGAATCCAGTGAGGTGTTTAAGCAGATTTCTGCTAATATAAGGGTACATATGCCTAATTCTCCTAACTACATTGTGCTAGATCAGGATTTATTCAGTGATCCTTCCAATGTGCATAATAGCATTATAATAAATGTACCTGCAGGTAGAAATAACTAAGTCATCTAATTCAAACAGATGCACAGAACTGCACAGGGTTTTTTTTATTATCTGAAATGAAAAGATACAGACATTAGAACCTGGAAAATGATTATATCAGAAGGTGTTATAAATAGCACAGATCTTGATAATTGCTCAGATCTTGGCCAAAGACCTAAATTGAGCTTGACTGATCTATCCTGTTCTTCTTTAGGCCTATTTATGATAATACAGACAATTAAATGATCAAAGGAGAAAAACACTGATGAGGAGAGCTTTTCTAGTCAGATATTAGATTTCTAGGATGACCTTTACTTTCAAAACATTGAATTTTTATGACATGAGAAAGATGTCATGCCAGCCAAAGAGGATGTGCCATTTTCAAATAGGAGAGGAGTCTGGCTTATTTTTCCAATCAAACAGTCTTTATTTGGAAAAAAAACCTATGTATTTTCTAAAACAAAAAATAAAAATGTGGTATAGGTTAAATCCTCTACGAAACTACCAAAACATGTATTTCTAAACATATACTAGTACTGTTAATTGTGATTAGATACAGAGTTTTATGGTGAAGATCTGGGTCAAACTTTGCTTTCACTAAGTATGACATTTGTATTCATGGGGTTTGGGTTATACTGCATCTAACCAGGAAGTACTAACAGTGGCAGGAAGGGTGATTCAGGTACTGTTGGAAAGTTTTCCCATTCAAGGAGCAGAGAACCCTGTATTCTTTCATGAACTTTTTAATACCTCAGGGTACCATCAGGATATCCTTGTAGTGTTGCATCTATTCAGTACTTTTTATTGTCCGTTGAATTATTTTGTACTGAGAAGAGTTTTTATTATATCCAGTGTTCTGGGTGAAGAAGATGAGAATTTCAGTAAAGAAGACCAGTGAAATTTAAACCTCATTAAATCTAAAGTTTTCTACTTTTTGGTTTTTGTTCAGTAACTGAAGAATACTGTTTATCTATACAACTTTGCTCATACCAGCTTTAATTCACTGAAACATAATATGTGAATGAACGATGTGCAACACAAGAAAAACATTTTACTTAAACCATTCTTGGTATAAATCACAGAAGAAAAAATGAGGGGAAAACCACTTCTTTAAACTTCAGCTGCAGTAGAATACCAAACTGCAAGCACACCAAACTAACATGTTTCCATTTCTCCCTAGCTTAAAGGAGACCAATTTTTCATCCATGGGACAATCTTGTCACTTAAACATCTCCTAATCAGAATGTGAAAGGGTAATATTAGAAGAAGGGTTAAGTTATAATATAGCCTTAGAGTACCTGGGAGTACTAGGGAAATGTATTTCTGGGAAAGAACTGTAGTAGGAAAAGAGGCTTCCTGATTAAATGTGTTTTGAGATATTAAAGAATAAATATCTCGTTTAACTTTTTCTTTTTTCTTTTACTCTGGAGATCAAAATGTGTGAACAAAGTCCAATAAAATCTATAATATAATATTAAATTGTAGGATGTGTGTGCCTAAATCCCTTAAGCTTTGTCACAGTAAATGCTCAATTATTGGAAACTGGTATTTAATGCAGTGCTCTTGAAAAGCCAAACAATACTTCTAAAAATAACTTCCCCAATCAGAAGCCCTTTCAGAGAACTTACAATTCTCTTTGTAATACTTATATTGAACACTATTACTGGAGAAATAAGGTACCAGAAAACTTCCAGAGGGTAGGATCTGGCCAATGTCAACATGAGAAATGTGGCAGCCACTTTGTTTCAAGAAGTATTTGTCTTGAGAGAATACCAAAAGGAGTAATATCAAAATCATATCAGATTAATGGAAACAAAAATATTGTACTTGTCTCATAGGCCATTACCAATGTCTTTGCAAAACTTTTCTAACCATATCAGAGAAAACCCCCACAGTGTTGCTGAATTTTCCCCTTAACACAACTAAAACAATTTAAAAAATAATTTCTCTCATGTCGTGGATTTTAGTAATTGTGTGGTAAATAGCCTAGAGAATCAGAAGTGATGGATATCATCTTAACCTAGTGACTGGGAAGCTGGAGAGGGGAGAGAAGATGTTCATAAAGCTTTCTGTGATACTATGCAGAATGCTAATTCAAATAACTGGTCTAGAAATATGTTTGGTATTTCAATTTTATGCTTATGAATTTCAAGCATAAACTATCAGGTACAAAATGAAGTCCATTACTAAGAAAAAGCCAGTGTTATAGTGTTATAAAAGGTTCTTCATATGTTCTGGAATATAAAAACATTTGAGTGAAAACACTAACAATTATGAAAACAAAAAGGCATCAAATTATGTGTAGGTCTTACAAAGCATGGTGAGTATAAAAAAGGACAGGAAGAATAAGAAGAAAACTTTTCAGGAAGGTTGTATGGTCTGTATAAGGTAGAAGGACCCTTAGGAACTGGCTGGACAGTCACAGGTAGGGAATAGTTTAGATCTGCCCTTCCATGGTTAATAGTAAAATAGAAGACAACTATTACTGATTATTTTGCTACAAGTTCTGTCCTTGACCTTTATTTGGGTCCCCATTATGTCCTGGTAGAGATCCTTCCTGTAGGAAATTCCCCATGGCTTGGGGAACCTGACAAGGAAGCTGGTGTGGCTCAGGGGTGCAAAGGCTCTGGAGATCTCAGTGATCCATTGCTTCTCCACCCGTGACTGCATGCTGAGATAGAAAGGTAAATATTAAATATATGCTGCTGAAAGTTGCTTCACTTTGAGCAAACAACAAGCAGTCAGGCAGCAATTGTGCTTTGAATCTGTTTCAGGACTTCTTTGTTCAGGATTGTCTCTAAAGCAAACCAAATCATTTTGCAAGGGAATGAGGAAAAGGGTACTTTCAAAGTACCTGTGTTCTGTAGTGAACAGCTCTGGTTGCCTCTGATACTACTACTCCAGAAAACATTTGCATGTTTTCTCAGTTTCTCTTTTCATAAACAAGCTACCTGAAATGCACTCAGTAACAGACATAATTCTGCATTTCAGGAGCAGAGAGCAGAGTGTTCCCTTTTACTCAAAAAGACTCTGTTATTAGAGTAAAGATATGTTACTTCAAGAGCTATCATCAATGGGAACACATGTAGGGAAATTAAACTGGCCAAGAAGGTTCTATACTATTAAAAAACCCAGATTTTGTTTTATTTTATTTTATTTTATTCACCCAGGAGCAAATGAAAGTGAAAAACATGCAGAACAACACCATAAATCTTTACATTCCATATTTGTCCACTGCTTATTATCCAGTTATTGATTCCTCCTCCTTATTCTTTAAATAGAGTTATCCTGGGGAACTTACCATCTGCCTGATGTAAACTGCCCTGTTAATTCTCACCTGGCTACAGCTGCAAAACAGATGAGAACAAGGAGAGTGAGTTAATGAATGAGTCCTGGTAAAGATCTCAGCAGGGTGTCTCCTTTAATTCAGACCACGGTGTTAGTTTGTATGACAACAAGCTGTTATCACCTAATGATTTCGGTTCCTTAAGTCATGAGTTCTTGATCTTTAGCCTGGACAACTTAGAACAACTGCTGTGCTTCAGAACCCTGTTGCATATTGCAAAATTCTATATAGGATTTTCACCAGAAAAGGCTTCAGCATGGAAATGGAAACAGTTAATGGTCATGAAAAATTAAATTAGTGAGTTGTCAGTAGGTTAATTAGTGGAAAAATTAAGCCCAAACACACAAAAAGAACCAAATAAAACACCACCAACCAACCAACCAACCAACCAACCAACCAACCAACCAACCAACCAAATAACCAAACAACCAACCCAAAAAAATCCCCAAACCAACTCCACCAAAAAATACAATGCCTTTTGGATGTAACTATCCAGTCAGTTCTTGAAAAGAATATGGTTTAAAGATAGTTCAAAAAAAGTTATCTTTATCAACTGAATATATTGTAGAAGTTCTAATATTATATTTAATATATATACTTGTGTTGAGTAATATAAGATCTGAGATAATAACCTTAACGTGTGGTAAATGGCAGTTGTTATGTAAGGAAAATAGCAGAATATTTGTTTAAAAATGTGCATTATTAATAGGAATTAGAAGAGCTAATAAAGAGTCACAATAAAGAAAATCCTTGAAGTATGGAGTATGAAGTATGATGAAGCTGAAAAACATCTGAAAATTAAAACAATGGAAATTCAGCTTGTTCAAACTGAGTTTCATGTGGCAATACATAGTCTTAAAGAGGTTCTGAAAATGATCCTTTTGAAAAGTTTAGGCATCTAATTTAAAACTATAAAAGTTATTCAGCTGATTCTGGACTGGTGCCTATTTTAGAAATGACTGGAGGCTTAGATACGCAAGATTTTGAAGAGGGAAAATTGGCATTCTCATGCCAGGGGGATAATCTGTACCGTTTGCATATTCATGCTATCTTTCATTGCTAGTGAACCTTGCATTAGTACTATGAAAGGCTGTGCATAAACATTTTCCTCAAGTTAGTTAAGTTGTGGCGACCTGTTAGGCGTTAGAGAGAGGATCCACTCCCAAGGCTGGGTGGTCCTAGTTAGTTTGGATACAGAAGTGACTTCCCCTGGTATCACTCAGATCAGAAGAGTTTAGTGGGGATGAGGAGTAGGAAGGACCTTATTTGAATGATTTCTAGCTGGCACAGGCTAGAGCCATCATTGTGGATCCAACTCTTCAACACCAGATGAGCAGAAGGCGGTAAGAGCTCATGGCTGAAAAGAACCTGTACCCTTAAAAGCCTTAGATGGTCTGATGAGTCACTGGTCAAAAGTGTTAAGTAAAGACATAGTTACTAAGGATTACACTATCCTTCTGCTGAAGAGGGATAAAGAGTTTGAGTGAAATTTTCTGTGAAAGCTAATAGTTAAATAAGACTACAGATTTACAGAATTACCATTTATGGATAGAAAAAGAGGGCATGGTCATATACTGACACCCACATATGCCTTAGTCTCTATCTATAAGTCTAATGATGCAGAAGTAATCTATGACAACTCACTGTTATTATCTAGTCTCCTTTATTTTGAAAACAAATATTCTTATGAAGGCCAGCTGCTTGTTTCTGGCTGGCAACTTCCTTTCCACTTCACATAATGGAGAGCATTTCTTAATATCAGTGTTCTTTTCCCTGCTGATTAAACTGAACAATAAACTCACACTTTGGAGGTCTTGAAAGTCCTGGTTTTGATATTAGCTTTGCAAGTTATTCACTACAGGAGGTGATAGGGTAGTGAGGGTGCTTCTGAGTCATCCCCAATACCCAAGCTGCTGTGCAGGATATAAAAGACGTGCAGGAGAGGAGAACTAGTCAGATTTGGAACCTACTTTTACATCACTGTTACCCCCAAGATGACCTCAATTCATTAAAAAAGTTATTTCTTGGGAAGTGTCTTAAAAGGTTGTTTGAACTTAAAGCTCAGGCTCAGTTGGTATTCAGACCATACCTATTCTCTACATTATTTGGGGCCATGCTTTGAAGTTTTCTCTTTCTCCTGGGTATTTCAGCTAATATGGTTCACTGCAAAATGAGAGCACAGAAAAATACAGTATCATCATATTACTTGTTTCAGGCTTGAAATGCAGCAAGAAACTTAAGAAGAAAATATCTCTTATTGCAAATTAAAACAGAAAACACTGTAAATAAAATCTTGAACATGATGATTGGAAAATTGTTTTAACTTAGCAATTTATTTTGCCTTTTTTTTTGATATAAGCATTACAGATTACACTATGAAAAATTTCTTTTTTTTTTTTTTTAATTTATTTATTATGTATCCACTAAGAAGCAGCAGATTTAGACACTGGAGTAGGTAAAAAGATAATTTAATCCAATTCACCACTTCTCTTTTCTGTACCTTTTCTCTCAAGTTTCATACATGTGCACACACAGAGTTATGCATTTGCTTTGTCATTCTGCTGTGAGGAATGGCAGGAAGTTCACTGTTGGATGGTGTCACATGCATGACTAATGCCCTGACCAAATCCAACAACTTTGGAAGCTCTGTTTGAATGATAGCTGTGAGAAAACTCAGCTTGTTCCTTCATAGTGTTCTGAATTCTTTACTTTTCATCCTCACAAATATTTCATATCCTAGCAGGTCCTTATCACATTTCATAATTTGACATGACAACTGAAGTTAATTGCAGATTGTTAAAGTGTCTAGGTAATTTTAGAAAATGTTTTCACTGAAAGGAAATATAAAAACAAACTGGATTCGAAAGTCATTTTGCAAATATAGTGATTTTGATATGGATAATTTTTTTGTATAGAGGCAGTGATTTGGCTGGTCTTTCTCCAGTCTGCAAGAGAGAGCTCTATGACATCAAAAGACCACATGGGCAGCGGCTTCTGTTGCTTTCTCTTTTGTAAGATCATCCAGAGGATCACTATTTGCTCCTCCACTTTACTTTCCTAGTCTTGGGTGAAAATGTAATGAGAACTCCTTTACACAAGGTGCACAGATCCCTTTTATTAAAATTTGGTGCTCAATGTTCAATTCTTCAGGTTAGTGGGCTCGCAGAAGAAAATTCAAGCTTTAGTGCTTCTTGTTTGCCCTAGAGACAGTCCCAGCTAGAAAAGGGAGTAACAAAATTCATCTGATGTCACATGTGCTGAGCAACTCATGAAATTCATGCTGTCACTTCTCATATACATTCTGTCACATGAGAAAGGTCCTTCTAAAAGCACTGTTGGACATAAGGCATGAAATAAAAAGGCCTATAAGCCAAAGAAAGAAGGTTCAGATCAAGAGGATCTTTGTGACAGAATTGTTCAGTGCACAGTGGAAGACTGTCAGACAGGCAGGTGTCAGCAGAGGCAGGAGGAGAATTGTCTGGCTGTGCCCCAGCACAGTATTTAAAAGACTAGTGCATTATTGCAATGATGTCATCCACAGTGCAAAACTAGATTTGGATATGAAGTACTTCAAACATATTTTACTATGTTGAAAATCTACCAAAATGTCTGTTTTTCTAAAAATGTTTACAAGTGAGAAACATTTCCTATGTCAAAGCATCTCAGTCAAAACACTGCTAACCAGCCATATTTTTTAAAACTGGGTATAATAATACTTTTTAAAAATCAATTTAGGCTTCAAGTGTTTACTTCTAAGCAGCAGTATTTTGAAATTGATCTGATTTTTTACAGCTTCCAGTTTTGAATTATTTTTGTAAAGCTCTTTTGTATTTTCAGGTTCAGAAAAAATTGAGTGAGGGTTCTATTTAAACATCTATTAAAATCCCTGTTTCTCACCTTTGTGTGCATGCCGTGAATTTTGAGGGGGTTCTTTTTATTGCATCTAAAATATTTGTTATTACATTTTAAAGGCAATTTATATTTTGTTATTATGAGCCATAATGACATCTATTGCAGCAAAGTGAGACAGTGTGAGACAGAAATCATTAATATTTCCTAAATTCCAATCTGAAACCCAGAATTACTAACAATGCTTCATTGGTTTGAGTGCTTCTGTCTTACAACATTTTAGAACCTTCATACTAAAAGAAAAGGCATTTTAAGTCACCTATAATAAAAATTTTGAAACTAAACTAAACTGAACTAAACTAAACTAAACTAAAGTCTGTTTATATGTGCATATGTAAAGTGGTGCTTTGGTAAACCAGAATTCGGGAAAATAGAATAATATTTCATGTAATGACTCCAGTTAGTAGCCTGTATGTGCTGAAAAGATGTGAAGACAAGCTGAATGTGTGGGTGTTTCTGTGTGTACAAAAGAGGAAGGGAGATTACAAATGGATTTTAAAAAAACCCCAACATTCACTGCCATCAGTACTGAGTAGAACTGCCAAAGATGCCAGCTTCATCATTTGCTGCAGCTGTGCACCTGTAAATGCCACCTGGATTCTCTGTCATTGCAGCAGCTTCAGATAGGCCTGAATATTCAGCCACTGAGTATTCTCATGTTTTATCTACAAAATATTCTAATTACTTTTGCTGCTAATAAATGGCAGAGGGAAAAAAATGCCTCTAGGATTTGGCTCCGTGAGCAATAGGGGTTGCTGTGGTTAAAAGTAACTTAATCTACTGTGCCAACAGCTGCATCAGTAGACTGCATCAAGCAATCAAATAAGGATTAAAGAAAAAGTCACATTGGCTTTAATTGTCTTAGTTTGTCTGCTTGGCATTCATTGCAGAAAACGATTAATTCCGGCTGTTGCTAACAAAGAATAACCTTAGAAAGTTTAGTGTTTATGAGCAGTCCAGCTGAAATGCAAGTTCCTTAATCTTTCTTTGCATTGTCTATCATCAGAAAAGAAAATAATAATGTATCACTGTTTCTCTCAGGGAATAGCTATTATATATTGATACTATTAACATTCAAAAGAAAAATTACCTTTGCTGTAGACTTAGATTTATTTTAAATTAAGTCATAACACTGAAGCCTGCTTAACAGTGGAAAATGGGAGAAAGTAAGGTCTGACTATCAAATCAAACAAGTTATGGCAGCCAGACACTGGCTTGGTGATTTGAGACTACGTGGATTGACAATAAATGAAGGAAAATTAGAAAGGGAAGACATGAAAGGTTGCAAGACTATGCCTACATAAATACAGCAAATTTTCTCATTGCTCTGTAAATCTCCATGGTTCAATCCCTTGGCCATCCTTTCATCCTGAAAGGTCTGCTGAATTTCTGAGAGTGAGGTGAGCTGCTCTTCTCTTTTTACACTGGAATCTTTCTTATCCAGTATGTTTTGTGGTTTGTTTTTTTTTTTTTTTTTTTTTTTTTTTTTTTTTTTTTTTTTTTTTTTTTTGGGTTTNNNTTTGTTTTTTGTTTGTTTGTTTGTTTTTGTGGTTTGTTTTGTTGTTTTGGTTTTTTTTTGACAATCGATCAGATAAAGCAGAAATAACAAATCCCCAGCCAGTTTCCTAAGAAAGCCACAAAAATGAATCTAAGACTCATTCTATGATTATGGAATTAGGCTTATACTCTAAGAATGGAGTATAAGCCACTCTTTTAAGTGGAGGGATGGTTATGATGACAGTGAAACATGTAAGAAGGTTCACTTTTGTGAAGGCCGTTACAAACATCAGGAGGAAACCACTGTAGTACACAGGGAAATGCAGAACAGAACAAGGTAACCCAGTGAATAATAACATATATTAGGCTCATCACATCAATTAAATTTTTTCTGCTCTCCAATCTGTCACGGGGGATCATAGGGAAACCACAGGACATGCAGTATCACTAATCATGATGGAACAACATTAGGGCTCAGATAAAGGTTTGACCTGTGTTGAGAGAACCCGAAGCTGGTTTTACCTGTAAATAACTGGGTGATAGCCAAGCACCAAGGAAACAGGAAGATTATGGAAAGGAATATGGTTTATAAAATAAGGTGTCAATATTTAGGTCATACTTTAGGTTATGTTAGAGGCCTGATGAAGTCTGCTAAAAGCAGATGAGTTTTAAAATGCTATGGAAGAAAAAGTGGCATGATTTATAGATTAAAATAACCCAACAAGTGAAAAAACCAAAAATGAATGCATATGGTCTCAATGTTAGGAGGCCAGAAACTAATGAACACACATTGCTCAGCATATCAGTCTACAAATAGGTTTGTGAACTTTTTTTGTCATCCAAATTCAGCAAAAGGTTTTGAGTAAGAATGAGAAAGGACACTCTTCCGTGTGCATCTTTCCCTAGAGTTGTGTTTGTCATAGACAGTGTACCACACTTCAGCGGTTCTTGAAGTAGACACAAAACTTCATGTACAAATATGGCTAAACAATCAAAATAATTACACACATTTAAATGATAGTTTTTATTGAATATGGAATGTAGCAATGCCCATGGAAGCCACTATAGTGTTTAAAATAAGTTTTTACAATGGTTTTCTGCACTGTGTGTACCTTGATAGCTTCTATGCATTGTCACATACTGCCATTTGTACAATGGGATGAATTCTTTCCATTTTGTCATATATAAAACAAATTAGACTTGAAGTAATTTCTTGTAATTTTGCTTTCCAATGTGCTTAGCAGAAGACAATAAAACAGGAGAAAACAATAAAACCCAGTTTTAAAGAGTGACTTTGAGGACTCTGTGTACCCAGTGCACCATCAGAAGGGGCAGCATCAAGTGATATTTCCTTCACGATTACCTACATGATGAAGAAACTGCTCTTAGAATACAAAACACATTTTCCATGGGTAGTTAACCAGGTCCCTATCCTCTTTTGTTTTTGTCAAGACAATGCATCTCCACAAAAGCATTTGCATTTCTCCAAGAAGACAAGTTGCTATTAGTGAAGTTCTTATGGGATAAAAGACAGATTTATTTTTATTTTTTTTAATTCCTTGCAGATTTAAAGAGATATGACCCTATCTAGTAAACAACCTTAATTGAGAACTTCTTGGGAATTTACAATTAGATATTTTTTCAGGTAAACCTCATGTTCTTTACAAAATTTTGATGCTGTTTTCCCAGTTTATTGATCTTAACAAAAGAAAAAAATCATCATTTTCTGAATCTTTTGGTGCCTTGAAGAAATGATGCTTCCATTTTGTTCTCTACCTTAAATTATAATTATCCTTCCTTAAGAAAAAACAATTGGCTTGTCTGTAATTCACAATATGTGCAATGGGGCCATAAAGGTAAATAAAAAGATAGATCTTTCTCATCTCTTTTCACACATACATGCCTGAAGATGTCTTTTCTTCATCCACTTCATAAACATAGTAATGACAGCGAATGTTTTTTATGGCTTTAAGTTCTGAATGTTGATTGAATACATTTCTGATGTGTCAGCCCTTGAGAACATATTCTAAAGTACAATCCCTAGTACTCACATGCTGACCAAAAAGATTGAAGAATATGCAAAATATATGAGATATAATACATGCACCAGCACCTGTTTGCAGATGTAATCACTCATTTGAAAGCCTCTCTGTTAGTCACCTATTTACAGTTGCGTCTATACTTTTTATGATAAAATGTAGATGTCTTTCTGGTTCTGCTCAGAAAGTATTGACTTGGCCTTCAGAAAGTGTTTCTCTTCTAGAATAGTTATTCAAATGATATGTATTAAGTCATTGTTGCTTTTCCATCTCTAAGATATGGGAATCAGATAGTCTCCAAATCTGGGCAACACAATTTCTATTTGTCAAATGCACCCTGAGGCTCTGAGAGTGTGCATCTGTCACAGCTATAGCGCAACTGGGTGGGTCTGGCTGATAGTGATTGAGTAAAGTGCCAACATAACTGAGTAAGATTGAAGATGACTACACTGATATGCTTGAATTGGCATTAGTATTAATGAACAGGACAGCACATATCTTGACATGAGTAAGTGGTCACAGCCCGGGAGTGTGGAAGTGAATATTAGCTCACATGACTCAGTGTAACTCTGCCTGGGTGTACGTGTGACACATGAATGATTACTGGAAGTCAGTATCGGTGGGTGGGAGTAGCAGTGTCACTTTATATAAATGAGTACCCATGACAAGGGGTAATTTAGTTTCTGCCTAAAGATTTCCTGTTGATAGAGAATAACCTACCATCTCCCAGTGACAGACTATCCACTCCCTTCAGGCAGTTACTCTCTACTTTCCATTAAGCTGTGGTATTTCTCAATATTTCTGGAACTACAGATATGTATCACTCTGATTAAGGTTGGAAAGCGATATTGTCTTTAATCTTGGTTTGAATCCAAGCCTTCATTATTGTATAATTTGCTCAGTTTTTCTAATAGATTATATCTGTTTCCTGATTGATGGAATATTATCTCTCTTTCATGCTCCCTGTCAAAAGAGAGTTCTGAGATTATTAGGGCATGACACTATCTATATGTATGCATTCACATGTATGTATGTATGTATGTATGTTTGCAGTCCTTAAAAAATAATGAATGTGACTTCAGAAGAAAGTAAAAAAAAAAAAATAAGTAAGCTAGATTTCAGAGTTGTAGAAACCTCTTCATGCAGCACTAAATTTACAACTGGAAACCTGAATTTTTGTGAGGGTACCTTATCCCTTTTGAAACTGCACTGGGAAGAGTTCCTTTGTAAGGGAAAGCTTGCAGCTTTCATTCAGACAATCCCTGGCTCACAGCCATCCTGTCTGCAGCAGCAGGGCAGAGCTGAAGCTGCAAGAGTTAAACAGTAAGGTTTGCCCAGCTGCTGCTAAGAGTGAGCTGGGCAGCAGCTGCTAGCACTAACCAGCAGTCTCAAATGCTTCTGAATCAATTGGACACTCTTCTGTGCCAAGCCTGGAATCAAAATGCCTGGTATGGATATGGGATGAGTATGCATGGCCATGTGATTCTCCTTCCAGGCACAGTGATGCAGCCTCCTTCTGTGGACAACTCCCAACACCTGGAAAGACTTAGGAAGAGCTGATCACTCCTGATGATCCTGCTCAGGGTATGGCTCTCTCAAACCTCCTTTTTTCCCATCAGAAGCAGGTACCTACCACCTCTTTGACACAACCCAGGATTAACAGCAATCAGTTAATTCTGTTAATACAGAATTCAGTGTCTGTGCTGCTCCAAGCAGAGAGTTAGGAGCCTCTTTTTGTTTAAGGAACATGTGTATAAAAATACTTCAAAATAATCCTGCAAAATTTTCAATAAATGTGTGTTTTGTAAAATATAGAAAAAGAAAGAAGTACAACAAGCAGGTCCAAACCTGACACAAGCAACCTTAACTCCTCTCACCAGCATATATCAGGACAGGTATCTTTCTCTTTCTTTTATTCACATGACAAAATAAAACTCACATACACTCTTACACTCTTTTTCATTATTTCTAATACTCTCAGAAATGTTTCTCTATAGTCGACCATCATTACTGTGAGTTTCTTTAAATTATAATCTTCCAGATTCTGTGGGACATGGTACCTACTTGATGAAAATTAGAGTAGTTAAATTAACAAAGACTCACTGAAGGCAGGATTCCTTTCTCATAGTAGAAATCCTATCATACCAACAACTACTTTTAGTGAATCATATGACAAAATATTTGTGCTTGAGTATTCATGTTCCTATATCTTATCTTCCCAAATAAGGCTGAACTTATGAATATTGTGGTGTCTGTGTATTTCTTATTGAGAATATAGACCTACATTATGTGCTTGCAGCCCTCGACCATTGAAATATCACACGTGTAAGGACAATTTAAATATATTTTCCCAAATTAATTTCACTACTGTGACTCTGTATTTTTGATGACTTCTCTCCCCTGTTGCTTCTTACAAAGGATGTGAATCTGTATCATGATGAGGCATCTGCACACCAGCCACAATAAGACATTCTGCATCCCCTGTCCTTTCCTGGTACTCACCTAGAGACAGCATACTTAGCAGAAGGGAGGTAGTGGCCTTTTTTTAGCCCTTGGTATTTAAAAACATGACAACAGGAATAACACAGGATACACAAGCGTTGAAAAAGCATTCCTTTTACAAAAAGGAAAAAGTAACAACTTGATCCGTGTGACTACAGGATGTATCCCCTTTCTTAACAGTAATTTTCATGAGCCATTTAAATAAGTGACCTTATAAATAAGACTCCATGTAAATCATGAACACCATCATGCAGGAAGATGACAGATTTTATGGATTGGTCATGGCAAAAATGGCAAATTTCACAGTTTGTCATGCACTAATGGAGACGGTTACAAAAACATAAAATCCTTTATAGTGATAAAAATGAGCAAAGAAAGCTGAGAAAATTTTCAGTAAAATACTGAAAGATTACAGGTTGCATTTTTAACAGATATAAATCATAAAGATATATGACGTTCTGTCAATGGATTTGGGAAAGTTGTTGTCAACTGGTGAAAGACACAAAGCGAAAAATACAACGAAGTGTGACTTGGGTTCAGACAGTGGGTTCTGTCAGAAAGTAACCAAAAAATAACACAGAAGAATACAACCACTTCAAATCAAATTCAATGTACTTGGAGTAGTTAAATTTGCACAGAAGCATTCCGTCTGTGTGTTGTCATGAGCTCTGTTGCATAACGTAAACACAGAGGAAAAGTGCAAAGACTTTAAAAGCCAGTATAAATGCAAGATATTATTGTGGAACATAATGGAAACTATTCTTATGGTAACAAATTTGTGTAATTAAAGCTGTCTTTTGAAGGCCTTTTGCCTTCTGCAAAATCTGGTCCAGCCACCTGTAACCATGTCACTTCAGTCTGAAATTTTCTGGTTCATCTTAAGTCAGCCAGCAGTGAGACAGCAGGATAATACCATAATTTCAACAGCAGCGGAAGAACAAGTTATGAAGCAAAGTGAGGCCCCGGATGAATGTACATCTGGATCCAAAGATAGAGTGATGAAGTATTTGGAATTTCAGTACAAAACTAGACAAAAAGGATTGCCTACTTGTAAATTTATTTTCAAAATATAATGTCTTTGAAGTTTATAAATCTGCAGCTTGCAAATTATGCATCTGTATCAATTCCCCAAGGTTCTTTATCATAGTTAATGACCTGTAAAAGGGGTGCAGAACTAGACTAATGTAGCACCTTCTGCAGGAAACTTTTCAGTGGGTGACATAAAAGCATTTAGTTAGAGAACTTTTTAAGAGCCAGTCACAATAATCTGAGAATGTGGTAGGCAATCTGCTACAACATACTTGCAGGAATATGTTTGAGACAATTAAGTTAGTCTGTAACTAAAAATACAATATTTACTAACTTTAAATACTTCATAAACATGATAAAATGCTTCTGCCAATGATCTCAAGATATAATATAGAACCTAGATACAGTGTTCTATAGTGAACTGGATTAATTTTATAGTGAGGTTCCTTAATTCAATGGTAGTACCACATAGCATCTTGAAAATTATGCTGCAGTTTCATTTGAAGTATAAAATAAACCACGTAATCAGAATATGTATTTTTTTTACCATACTGTCAGTTTAATTTGCTTTCTTTACCTTTTCAGATTTGCAAAGCTGAAAATTGTTGGATTAAAGCTGCCATTTTTGAGACTTGTGTTTCGTGGCTTTGTAGCCATTTTCTTACAAGAAAATCTGACAATCAGACATGTTAAGACCTATGCAAAGATCTTTTTGCAGGAATCTATGCGAGCAAATGAAGTTCATAGTTTACAAAATTAATCAGCATTATCACATCTACACTGGTGCAAATTCTCACCATTAAACTTCCTAGATAATCTCAAAGACAGCAATAGCACTACATTCATGTGATCTAAAGGAATTAAACCAAAATAATTTAATGAACTATCACTTTTTCTGAGCCACAGTAATGGTTATATATAAAAGAGCCAGGATGCAGACATTACTGTTTTGTAACACATGGAGGACAAGGGTGTAGCTGCAGCAGATGTGATGTGCACACACAGGGTGCATGATTGTTATGAGTTGGGTTTGTGTGGGTTCAGCACAAGCTGAATGTGTGATGACCATCTGCATGACGGATGTGACTGTCATCTCAGAGACATGATAGGCACTTGATTGTCCCAGGACATCAGGGAGAATTTCTTCATGGAAAGGGGTATCAAACATTGGAACAGTGTGCCCAGGAAGTTGGTAGATTGACTGTTCTTGGAGGCATTCAAGAAATGACTGGAAGGGGCACTCCATGCCATGGTTTAATTGACAAGGTAAAAATCAGTCAAAGGTTGGATTCAATGATCATGTACATATTTTCCAACATAAATGGTTCTGTGATTCTGTGATTGGCATGCGATTGACACATGAAATCCTTGTGATTGCTGTGTGATGGGCATATGATTAGCATGTGCTGGCCACACAATTGCCATGTGCCATGTGTGCCCCAGGCGTAGACCTTCCATGAGCCATCTGGAAGCCATTATGAGCCATCTGCACACCATCCATGAGCCATCAGCCTGCCATCCATGAGCCACCTGCGTGCCAAGGGGATAGGTGTCTGTGCTGGCACTGGCACAGGCAGGTGATGACTTCTCATGGTACTAAGGATGTTCCTCATGATGACCCTAAGGCAGATCAAGAGAACAATCAAACCAATCTTCAATCAATTGGTTCTCCTCTAGCTTGTTGCAAATACAACATGAAATTTAATTGTTTGAAATATGGAAGCATATGGTAATGCATGTTGTTTATGTATTATTAACTGTTGATGTACTGCATAAGAAGGAAACTTTAAGAGTAAGAACCTAGAAGTAAAAAACCTAGAAATAAAAAACATAAGGGAAGAAGAATCAAAGAATGGTATGTACAGTCAGTAAAATTGTCTCAACCCACCTGCAATATCTGGTTACATTGCTGTAAAACAACTACTTCTCATTGGGTTAACATTCTGCAGAGCTTTGATCTGTACACAAATTCCAGGACATATTATTTCCACAGGTAATCATCAAGCTTTGTTTTGTATGCTTTCATTAGGATCAGAAGAACCTTGTGAGGGTGTATATACATATATCCATATATATCCATATATATATATATATATATATATAGAGAGAGAGAGAGAGAGAGAGAGAGAGAGAGATAAAAACACACATGTGTAAAGATATAAAAAAATATGAGCTTAAATGTAGCCTCTTACTCCCACAGCAAAAAATAGATTCCAAAGTATTTCCCAGAGTGACAGGGTTGTATAGGTAGCTATAATGTTTAAACTGACTTGTGAGGAAAAGAGAGAATAGGTTCCAGACCCAAGGGTACCTTTGAAGAGTGAAATCATAAAGGTAATGAACCTAGTTTTAGTGACGAATACAGACTGCTATCTTTCATTCAAAATGAAATTACTGTCACCAAAATCTATTCTTTGTGCCATTTTCAATTCTCACTATGATTATTCTCAATAGAATTAGGTACTAAAATTACAATTCTTCATATGTTTTATAAATCATAGTAGTAGACTTGAGTATTTTGACCTTTTTAATATTCCTTGGTTTGATTGGCCGTTGTGCCTATCTGTTCCAAGTATCCCATTATTTTATTACCTCTCGAACCTATGGGGAAGGGGATAAAGCATCTGGCCAATGAAGATGTAGGATATTGTAAAGGTCAAAGTACTAACATTATTCCTAAGTATTTCAGAGCATTCTTTAAGTATTAAAGTTCTGACTGCAGTTTCTTATACCAAATATTGAGCAAAGAGCAGAAAAGAGCATGAATCTTTTTCAGTAGGTTAAGTTGGCCAAAATTAAAGTAACAATAGGGAAACTGTAACACACTTCTTACAAGTATATTATTGAGTATTGGCTCAAATTATCTCAGAATTATGCATTTTAATCAATAGTTAGGGTAGGACAAGGGCATTATGCTCCTGCCTTGGATCCCTTTTCCTGAGCATAGGTAGCTCATATTTGGAAATTTTCTTCAGATGTGTAGAAATGTGGAAGAATTGCTAATAATTTAGATTAATGATTATTCTTTATCTGCATGGAGTTCTGCCCAAAGGAGGGTCTTTAATAGAAATGTGTAAATGTAAAGTGTTAATGGCCTTCTTATTTCCATGTTTCTTGGGTTTAAAAGAAACTGGACAAGACAGGATAAAATTTGAGTGCTTATTTTCATAGTTCTTCCCCTTAAATTGGAAACAGTAGCAGTGTTTCTGTGTTGAATCTGCTTCTACAGTGTTTACTTCTTTTTCATGTAACTTACTCAGATTATTTAAAGAGAGCAGCTGGAGCTTTTTATGTTGATTTGTAATGATGCAGGATCCAGAACTTCCATAACAAAGCCAGGTGAACTGCTAACATGTGATGATTTGCCTTGAAAGTGCAAGTTTGAAGGCCCTGTGATACACAGGGAAGGAAAGGAAAGGAAAGGAAAGGAAAGGAAAGGACCACAGGACTAATGTCAAAATTATGGCAAAGACAGTTCCTTTCCAACATAACTGGAGTCACTCCAGAAAGAATATTAATACTGCAGGATGTGCATTGTGCTCTAACAGCTCTTTTAAAAATGTTTTCCTTTGTTAACATACGCACTCATAATCTCAACTGCTATAGGATCTTCTGTGTGAATGTAATATACAGGATCACGTGTGTTTTAAGACATATTACTGCCTTCTTATAATAGACAGTGTATCATATATCTTTTAAAAGAGAAAACAGTTATTTCAACTCTTGTGCTGAAAGCTCTTACAATAATTTACCACATTTTCTGTACAAAGCAGTACTTGTAAAATTAGAGACCAGACTATCATCTGTTGAATTTCAAATGTCCAAAGAAAATTTGAAACATATGTAACCTGAGTCCTAAAGTTAGGCCTGTTGATATGTACTTGAAATATATACGACTATCTATAAGTTAACAAAACCTGTTTGGGTAATATGATCTTTCAGTTGAAATTTATCATTCCAAATGATGAGCCAAGAATTTTGGTTTTGGAGGATATAACGAAAAATATCAGTGCCCTAGACTGACTTTTCATCCACCATTACAATCTTGCCAACCTCAGCACTCGAAATAGTTGTGAATTGCAATAAGTAACTATAGCTTCTACTGAAGTCTTTCAGAAAAGTGATGTACTCTTCTGAAAATCTGAAAAGGATTGTACTCCATTGGCTCAGAGGAATAGTTAAACTGACTGTGGTAGGTTATATGCTGTGAGAGATGAAGAAACTACATTACACAAATATAATTCATGTGTTTAGAAATCCTTACACCCTTTCTATTTTCTTCTGTTTCTCTCATCCTAGAAAATTCAACAGGGGTTCTGTGACAGTTTAAAATAACATCAAGTGATGTTTAACCTGGGTTTTCCTTGACAACACTTACCCCTCTGCCTCTGCCTTTGGTTTTAGGTATTAAAAAGATTGACTTTAAAGGGCATACCCGAGGTGTTTATGATGATCTTTGCACATTGATTTAATATAATTTATCAAAGTTTCATGATTTTAGAATACAGATAAACATGCTATGAAGTATATGATGAAGAAACAGTGACATTTACTTAACAGCAAAGTGTGCTGAATTCCTATTAAAGAAGAAGGAAGATGTATGAATTAACCCACAGTTGGTTTAGTGTTTTAATGGGTAGGGGTGACAGTTCAGGTCTCTCCACAAACCACTGAATAAATATCAATATAGATTATTTAAGGTGCAGTCATCAAGGCAAAAATTAATTAATTGTAAAATAAAGTGTAGTTAAATGAATAAGTGGAACAAATTACTTTCTAGTAAGAATCTGGTGCAAAAGGGATTGCTCAATACATGAATAGAAGAGAGCCTTGTATCTGCTGATGCTGTTGAAGTTACCAAATACTGCCTGAAAAGAGATCTTTGAAAGAAACATCTTTGATGGAGACAAACATCTCTTGTGTTACTTAGTGTCAGTGCCAGATACCCACAGGACTCTAGGACACTCAGGGCCACATGATGCCATTCTTCTTCCCTTAAATGCAGTTAGAATTCCAGCAGCAAGGACAGAGGTGTGTGCAGACACACCAAGTAGCATTCAGCTGATGTGCTTGATCTCACTGTGAGGCCAGAGTAAGTGACAGGACATTAGCAGCACTGAAGTCAGGGCCAGGGCACCTACACCTCTACATGTGTAGATCATGGTGCTAAATGAACTAAACTAAGGTTGGAGTGATCCCCTGTATATCTGGATGTGTGTTTGAAATTTGTGAGAACCTGCTATCCACCTACCTCTTCCCAGACAGGGGACAGAATGAGTTCAGGATTCATCAAGTTCAAGAGTCAACAGTTGAGAGCATGTGTTTGTGTATTTTTATGCAGCATAAAGATGTGTGTGTCTAGGTAGCAGGAAAACCATAGTTATTGTCAGTCTGGGGAACACTTGTCAGAATGTAACACCTTTACCATTTTCCTTTCATAGTTTTATTAGGTGCTATATATATATAAGCATAACTTTATAATTAAGTAGATTGTGATAATAGACCTCAATTTCCAGGTTGTAGTGCCTTTTTAATTCTCCACATGATGTCCTAGTCTAAAAGACATTAATAGAGATGTTCTGATGTTGAAAAGAAAAGTGAGGGAAATCAGCATTAAAACTTAGTAATGTCCTAGGTAGTAAAAAGCCTTTGTGCTGAAGATTGTTCTCCCACAGAGTAACAGAATTTTCTTTTAACCTTTACAGTCAGATCTCACACAGTTGAAATATCATAATCAAAGCTCTTTGCCGCCTTGTGTTGAATCTACTGTACTTGAAATCTTTTTATTTAGTGAGAAACAGTGTTTCTATCCTAAATAATATGATGAAAGCATTAAAAATGTCAAATGAACCTTCACCAGCTAAAAATATCTACACTTTTTACTATTACAATAGTAGAGGGAATTGCCTGTAGGTGACTGGAATGATTAAAAAGGAATAGAGAATATACAATGGTTGCTCCAAAGGGACTGCGAGAGTTCATCACACTGTCAGGTGTCACTGTTACTTTTATCCCCAATTTCCTAACCGGGATGGTGCAGTACTTTGTTCAGGACAGGTTTGCACTGTCAGGAAAACTATAGTTTTGTTCAGACTCCTTTGTCAGTGGCTTTTAGCTTCTACTTGTTATCCTCTCCATTCTTTTCTATGTGCAGGTAGTGCTGGCTTATGAATAGCTGTTCCACAAAGGAAATGAGCCAGTCTACCAGTCTGTGTACACGTCAGTCCATTGTTCAAATTTTTAAGAAAATGACATATTTGAAAACTAATAATCTGTAACTTAAATAAATAATTTTGTGCATGTCTCTAGTTTTCCTGGCATCATGAGGGATAGAATTGATTACTGGAAATATCAAAAGAAAAAAAAAAGTATATACTTTTTACAGTGAATACCACTATAAATTGGTAGCTTTTTAAAACAAGATCTGTTTGAAGTCTTGAATGTTCCATTCAGTAGCACATAAGAGTATACTAGTTTTTAATGCTTTTCCTAGCCTTAAAAATTCATTAAGAAGAAGATATTTCATAATGTCTCATCAATGCACTTATATCTTGGCATGAATAAACTTATAAGATGAGAAAAGTTGCTTCTCATGGTAACTGTTAGGAAGAACTTTGTGATATTGGCTGTTTTCCTATTAAAATGCCACTGTATTCTAAATAACTCTAAATCACCTCATACATCTGAGATCAAACCCACCAGAAAAACAAACACACTTAGAATATGGACAAACACACTTAGAATATGGAAGACATGGCATGAAGAGTCTTCACCAAGAAGGAAATAAAGAAAAATATCTGGTTCCTCCCATTAAAAGGACTGTTTTCCCTCTGTATTCCTCATGTGTTCTCTACTGGTCTGGAGTAGTTCTCAACTGGTCCCTTGAGGTCTGGAATGGATTTAATTTTCACAAATGAGAAGAGAACCTAGAAACAGGAAAGACAGCAGGGAAAGAGTTTGGGGAAGAAAAATAGGAGTAAGGATAATTTGTCACGTGGGTTTTTAAACTGTGCTTTGCCTCTTAGTCATCTTTCCATAGGGAAAATTCAAGAAAGCCTTGGCTAGAGATGGCTAAGCCACATCCCTGCTGAACTGTGAACAACTGTGAACTTGACATAACTAGCTGGACACACTGCTATCCAACTATAGGCTGCCTGCTAGTGATTACTGACAGTGAGTGACAGAGATCTCTTTGTGATCTCTCTAAGGACCTATAGCTTACACAGGTCTTCACACCATCAGGAGGTTTTGGAAGCAAAGCCAGAATCATCAATTTCTGCTTCTGAAAACTCCTCTGGTCAGAGAAGGAAGGTGCTGAATGGCACCTTTATGGCTGGGCAGACCCTAAAGAACCTAGTCTGCCTCAGAAGATGTAGCACCAGTGAGTGGGGTTTGTATGGAAATGTTTTGGTAGTGGAGGAGCTACCAAAAGGAGGATGACTTCTGTGGGAAGATGCCAGAAGCTGTGCACAATTTAAGCAACTTCAAAACAGACCTCCTGCTGGACAGGGCTGAACCCTTCAGTGACACTGATGGGAATTCTCTCTGGGATAACACATTTAAGAAGAGGAAAAACTCCTGTGCTACAGCAGCTGGAAGAGAGGAGTGAGAAGATGTCAGATGAATAACTCTGAAGACACCAAGGTCAATTAAGAAGGTGATACCTGGAGAGGCAACCTGGAACAGAGGCTAGACAGAGTTAAAGGAGTAAAGTAGGTACTAAAGTAGGTCTTTATTAAAAGGCCTTCAAAGGATACACCTTGGGCAGCACAAGAGCCTGGCCATGGCTCTATCCAAGATGGACCTAAGATGGACACAAGACGGACAATGGGTCACAAGTTTTTTCACACTTTTATAAGCTTTGGCCTATTTACATACTAGGGTTAATTATCCTATTACAGCTTCAGGTTATGAAGTCACATCCTCCCATATTACTCTTCTCAATTTGCTGTTTGCACATTTTTGGGCCTGGAGCTGCAACAGTGTCCTTGGCTGTTAGGCAGAAAAAGGATTGTTTTGTCTAAATAAACTGTGAAGAGAACTTACTAACACTTTATATGAAGTTCAGAGTAACACATTAAGGCAGCACAGAATCTGTAAAATATAACAGCTAAAACTTAAGACATCAAAGGAACGGGGAGATGTGTTGCTAGCTCCAGAACAGCAATTCCCCTGCAGCCCTTGGTGAAGACCAAGGTGAGGCAGAGTTCCCCTTCAGCCCCTGTAGTTATATGGTGGAACAGATATACACCTGCAGAGTGTGGTGTAGAGCAGATGGATGTGTTCTGAAAGAGACTGTGACCTTTAGATTGGATCAAGCTTCTGGCAGGACCTATGGAGAGAGGGACCCATGCTGGACCAGTTTTGCTGGTAAGACTTGTGACCCCATGGTGGACCCATTCTGGAGACTGAGGGACTGCACTCCATTCTTATATTGACCCATGAACCTTTCATTATATTTTTTCCCATTGCCTAGTGAAGGTGGGAAGGGATAGAGAGACTATCTGGGCACCTGGTATCCATCCAAGAGCAACCAGTCCCTTCTCTCCTTATGTGACAGGAGACAGTATTGTGGGAGATACCCTTCATCAGGCCACTGATAGAGTGCCAAAATCCTTAGTAGCACAGCTACCCCAGAAAAGCCTTTCAGAGGCCAATCCTTATTTTTAGTTAAGGAAGGATGGTAGGAGACCTGCACATCCTAAACTCCAGGATCATTCAGTTCAGTATCCTTTCTTAATGCTCATAGTGATGTTTCTTACTAAGCAACATTACAGTAACTAGTTTGTCACCATTATTTTAGAAAAGCTGAACTTAGTCATTGTACCAGTAGGCAAAACTTTCTAAATAATTAAGTCAGGCCAGGCAGTAGTGTAGGGTATTCAACTAAAATAAATGAATCACAGAATAGTCAGAGTTGGAAGGGACTTCTATAGATCACCTAATCCAGCCCCTTGGCCAGTGAAACATATTGGTCTTTATCCTGTGTTTTTGGCAACAAGAAAAGTTTTCAAATTTCATTCAATGCCTACAATAGTCTATTAAGAGGAAGATTCATGTCACAGAACACCAATCACTCACATCAGGTAAAGAATAAGGATACAATTTTATGAGTTTGAAAATTCCCCTGATAGCCATAAAGTATACACTTAGTATGTATTCTTTGATGAATAGTATTAAAACTTGTCAGAATAATGAGGATGAAGAACAGAAAGTACTGAAAATGGTCATCATATCCTTAAACACAGGGGATCATACCAATGAGTGATGCTAGTTTCTCTAAGTTGTCATTGTCCTGAAATATCAAAGTGATGAAGTGCAACTATTTTAAGCAAGTTCTTTAATGCTGCAGAAATGGGTGAAATACATCAAACAGGATTAGATTTGAAGTACTAGCAGCTTTTTCTTAACTGCAGCATATAATTACCCCATAATTTAAAGCCCACATAGCTATTGGATATTGAAACAAAGCAAATAGAATTTCCTCAGAATAAATACAACAATTACATGTGATACGTAGAAAAGAGGTTTTAAAAGTTTTGCATTTTATCTTTTTGATTGTTTATATTTGAAAAGCTTATAAAGATTATGAATATGTCTATCTGTGTATCATAAATACAGATTTAGCAGGAAAGTTCCTCACCATTATGGGACAGAATTCATACTTGGAAGCAGCTTTTTCTCTAACTATAATTATATAATAATAATAATAATAATAATAATAATAATAATAATAATAATAATAATTTCTTTCCCCCTTTATCTTAAGTTTATGCATAAAAGTTGTCACTTTCAGTCATATATTTACTTTGATCAAGATTCTGTCAACCTTCTTTCATTAAGCAGTGTGCTATTTTGGGAACACTGCCTCCAAAGTATTTCTTATGGACAGAATGGTTCAGTAGAGGAAGATAGTCAGAATTTGAACATCTCTGTCATAGCTTTGGTTCCCCTAATAAAGGTAAATGTGTCAGCGTTCTCCTCTAGTAATTTGGAATGTTGAATGTATTAAATATTACATTAGGACTTCCCAGGTAGTTTACAAAGGTGGCATGTTTTTTGGTTTGTTTACTTTTAATCATAGTTATGATAAGAATTTATCATAACAAGTTTATCATCTTATGGTTATCCAGTGAAAAGTTAGTCCTGCAAATACTTTTTGCATTTGCATTACCTCAGGATTCACTGAAACAAAAAAGAAATCCCAGTCAAAATCACAGTAAACATAAAAAAAAAATCCTGTGATAATTCTTCTGTAGTTGTGTACCAACCCAGGATTACTTTTTTTATATAATTTAAATTGCATAATAATAAAAAATTATATGTAAATAATTGTTTTCCTTCTCAGTTATTTTGAGATTAATAAAAGAAAATGAGACACAGAAGTTATAACCAGCTAGTCTATAGAAACCTGAAGACTCAAGTTATAAAAGTTTCTTAAAAGGACCACAAGAGTACGTGCAAAGACCATGTGTGACTAAACCTGTTTCTTAACATTTTCTAAAAATATTAAAATATTAAAATTTGCTAAAATATTAAGCAACCATCCAAATATTAAGCTATCATCCTTGTAGGCCCTTACCTGTTTAAATAAAAATATTATAATGTTTTCTTCCTAATTCTTAGGAAAAGAAATCCACATTCTTTAACTGTGCACTGTGTTTAAAGGGATCAGTGCAATCTAAAGATTTTACTTACACTCTGTTTTATGTCATACACGGTGTCCTTAGGTTGTGTGCATCCACAATAATGAAGTACCACTGTAAATCTTGTTTTATATACACAAATAATACCTGAAATACAACATTGTTAAGGCAGATAAACTTTTAGAAAACTTTGACATCTAGTATCTTATGGAAAATATTTTTACTCCTCATCCTCGAAGAACAAAATGCTATAACACTTTCAAAGACTTATTGAGGCAAAGATGTCTCCCAAGCAAGCCTGGATGTACACCTTCAGATTAGGAAGGAACGGAAAGATATCTTGATCAAGAATTAACATTACCTTTTTAAATAAGAAATGATAATTTTAAAAATCGGTTTGTTTATTGGTTTACTATTTCTTTTGATGGGGTTTACGTTTAATAGTTCTGTCTCTTAGCCAAAACTTGGAAGTATTTGTATCATGACAATGTTGTGATATCTCACAGTCAAGTGGTACTAGCAGAAAGGAGAAGACTGGAAAGAAAGCAACTTTGGACCATTTTTTACAGCAAAATATTTCCACTATCTGAGAGGTCCAGGTCCTTGCTTTCTTTGATGATCTGCTTATTACCTAGCAGACATAAAGCTTTTTCATTGCAATAGAGAGCAGCTTTGCATTTAATTTTTTAATCATTCAATTTTCATTCTAATACAAGAACATTTTCACATCTATGTGGGCAGTTGCTGTGACTGATTAAAGCTTCAGTCCCCCAAATAGATTTGTTTAAAAACTATCCAAATCATAATAATTATTGTTGCTGTTGTTGCTTCCTCATTATTCCCTTGTCTCTTCCTATATTTTTTGTCAACAGATGATCAGTTTTATTCATTGCCTGTCTTGTTAAATCCGCTTGTCTCTCTCTTGCCTGTGCCCTTTTGCTTTCATGTCTTCCTGCTGCAGTGCAGAGCACTGGGTTTAAGGTGCCAGGTAGGATTAAAGACATCCCAGGGAGAATTCACTTTTGAAGTGGCAGAAAGTAAATGCTTCTTATCAGCTCTAAGTGCTCCCTGTGTCATTGGCTTTCATGGCTGTGGCATGTCATTTGTAAAGATCTCTTATTTCTGCACGCTGTAGTGGAAAGTAATCTGTCAGCTTTTTACCAGTGTAACAATTCACTGGCAGAGGCTGCTCTTAGTGGATAATAGTGTCTGATTAGTGGTAAATTAGTATCATCTACTATTCCCATAACAGCAGAACACATGCTTAAATATAATTTTAAAGTATATTATACAGTTGTCTGGCTGATTATATTCTGTTTTTACAAATGTGCTGTCCCATGGCTGTGCCTTCTTTTCTAACCTATGTGTGTCACCTGCTTTAGGAAGGGCAGTGATCTCAAGGGTGAATGGTTTATTGAATAGCAAGCCCTAACTACTAGCACTGTACTCTGATTCAGAAATAGGTTTTCCTGGACACACTTAATGAGGAAATTTATAAGGAATACAAAGACGTGGTGAATAGGTATTTGATGTACAAAACCTGTTGAGTTTATGAACCTTCTCTGAAAGGCCTTTGAAAGGCCATGTATTGCCCATGAATATTTATAGGTAAAGCACAAGTGAATTCAGAAAGATTTAAATCTAGATGGCATTGTTGTCCAGGTTTAATGATATTTTGTTTCATTTAATGATCCTTTGTCATTATTAGACAGGAAAACATTCTGTTGTTATGCAACATACTTCAGCAGATATCGATTTTTTTAAATGCTCATTTACACAACTGAAAATCTTGTTCAGAGACCATGCTCAGGTATTGCATATAGAAATATGATTTTTCCAGGAGAGAAAGCTGATATTTTCTGGCATTACTCCTTTCTGAAAATAAAGAAACAGCATACACAAAAATAAATGTAGTCCAGCAACTTCCTTAAATTTGAATTATTAAAGACAAAGAATTATTTGTGCTTATAATGGTAAAACAGAGAAAAACTTCTTTAAAATGAGAAAACACCTGGATTTTTCTTCAGTGACCAATGACAAGTCCCATTATTTTTTTTGAATGTCAAAAATGAAATTAATTGAGAAAATCATAGAAACAAAATGTGCCAAGTAAAAAAATCTTGAGAAAAAGAGCTGCTGGTAAGTTCCACTAAGAAAGACAATCAAGGTTTTAAAAAAAATTTGTAGAATTCAATTATGTAGATTTAAGGCTCTATAAAAAGCCAAACCTTTTTAAAATTTTTTTTCATTATTCTGATTTTTATAGAATTGTAGAATAGTCTGGTTTGAAACATACCCTAAAGTTCATATTGTTCCAGCCTCCTTGCCGTGGGCAAGGACACCTTACACTAGCCCAGGTTGCTCAAAGCTCCATCCTTGAACTCTTGGCCATCCCCAACTTCTCTGGGCAGTCTGTTCCAGTGCTTCACCACCTTTGCAATAAAGAATTTCTTCCTAATGCCTAAACCTTCTCTCTTTCAGTCTGAAACCCTTATCCCTTCTTCTGTCACTCCATGCTCTTGCAAATAGTCTCTTTCCATCTTTGTTGTAGGCTCCCTTCAGGTACTGCAATTATGTCACTCCAAGGCCTTCTCTTCTGCAGGCTGAACAAACCCAATTCAGACAGGAATTTAATTAATTAATAATTAATTGCCTAATTTATTTTGTAAAATAATTTAATGTTATTCATCCATACTTTAGCTATTATCGTTTTCTGCTGACAGTTTAAGCTTCCTTGTACATATATAGTGGTTTATATACAGAGCCCAAAGGATGACATTAGGAAATTTTAATAGGATTCAGGTTTAACTCTTTTTTCCTTTTAAAAGGAAAATTTTCAGAAGGTGATCTGACATTCTGTTGCATTTTAAATTATTCCTTTCTATGTATTTTAAGCAATCTGCAATTGTAATGCCTGTGCTACCCACCTTTTACCCTCATCCATCTAAAACCTCAACCTTCATATAACTTTGAATTTCTTTAATATCTCTCTATATTTTTTTCCATTAGTGGCAGTTCTGGATGACTTAAGTTTTACAGGCTCTTAACTTTTCTAACTTGGCTGACGTAGTTTCTCAACAGTGACAAACTTGCCATGCATCAGAAGATATATATATGTTTGGAAAATTTAGTACCAGCAAACCAATAAAGTCTCTCCAGAGAAAAGCTTGCCGAACATCTCACAGGAGCAACACATCAATCAACTTCTTAATGTAGTCACTTTACTGCTTCCTTCTTTCCCTTTATTTATTTATTTATTTATTTATTTAAAGAACTAGGACAGGGGAAACAATTATTTCTGTAATGGTTTGCCTTTAAATTATTATTGTGCATTCATCTCTTTATATTTTATTTATTGCTTATTTTTCAAAATAAGGTTATTTTCCCTAAAGGTAATGAGAGAATTATTCAAGAAGATGGCTTTTTTTTTTCCTTTTTTTTTTTTTTTGGGAAGGAAAAGAAAATCTAAAAAAAAAAATATATATTTTGACATTTATTATTAATAGAAAAGAAAAAACCCATTGCAACTACATTTTATTCCTGTGCAAATTAAAGATATTTCTTTAAGGATTTATTTAGTTTTCTTTCTTTTATGTTGATTTTTAAAATAAGACAGCCCAGGAAGAGAAAATAAACCTTTTCTTGTGAATAATTAAAAAAAAAACCTAAACAAACAATAACATATTAGCTGATTTAGTAAGATGATATTTATTTCCAACACTTGCCAGCTACCAGATGTTATATGTGTACTGTTGCAGTAGTAATTAGTGGTAAGAACAACCAAAAAATTTTTTTAAAAGACAAAAAAAATAAAACTATTGTTGAAAGAATTTGAACATTCTTGTAGCAGTAACAAGATACATGATGTCATTACTCATCACATCAATGTGACCAATGTTATTTGCTCTTTTCATATCCATAAGATCACTGGAATTGTTTAGTTTATTTTATTAGTAATTTTGTCACTAAATATGATGTTTTCTGGTGTTCTTAAGAAGTGTAGTGCATACTGAGGTATTTTCTCTCTCATCTGCATGTCATTACACATACATAGCATTAAGTGTTCATCGTGCGAGACACAGAAACAGTCCATGGAAACAAATCAGAACACAAGTCTCCTCTGCAGGAGGAGGAGAAATAAATCTGTACTGATTTATTGAGTGGGAAGAAATTATATTTCCCATTGCTCTTTTTTTTTTTTTTTTTTTTGGACCAAATAAAAACACTGAATCATTAAAAAGAAAAAAAAATATTTCAAAGCTACAGCAGGAGAGTGAGAATGTACAACTTCTTGAAAAAGTGTGGTGCCTTGTGAAGAAGAGATGCAAGCGTGAGTCCTCTCATGCTGGGGATAGGGATACTTTACAAAGGTCCTCTGGTCTCAGAACTGTAGAAAAGACAGAAGTGCACAGACACCTCTGTCTTGTTTCACTGGGATCTTTAATAAAAGCATTTCTGCCCTCAGTGTTCTATAGAGCTTATGCCTGATGTAGGATTGGTGCTAACAGGTTCTGAGGATCCTGATCAGACATATTCATGGCCTTGGTGCTGAACTGCTCAGTAGTGTTAAGGTAATAGAAGTCCTTAGTATTTATATAAGTAAAGAAATTTTATAGGAAATTTAGAAAATACTATTGATGAAAATTGACATATGCATAAAATTTAGGCATCCAAAAGTTTACTGGTTTTCAAAAGACTATTGACACTAACACCTTTCATGACAATCTCATCTAAAATTATTCCAGATAACCTGTTCACCTCATTGTAGTTGATTGATACTTCTCTACTGGTTTAGTTGCTTTCTACTTCTCTTGTCAGCTAACACTCAAGCCATATCACTTTGTTTTCTATAACATGACAGGTCAGATGTAAGGTCCAGGGGAGTCAATAGCCCTCTTTCAAATTACTTAAAAGGGGTATAGATAAAAATCTGAGCTTACAGTTCATATGAAAGCTGACACATAAAAAGTAAGTTTCTTCTTCTTTTTTATAGAAAAGAAGCCTCACAGGAATAGGTCTCAGATGTCAATGCCATGGTATGCAAGACATTTTCAATGCAAATGGGTTTTCTTTGTACATAGAATTACAGTACTCAAAAGAGGCACCCTCAGCTGCTGGAAAACAGAAATCAGCTTTGGAAAATTAAGTAACAGAATATGCTGCTCCTGCATAATTGGATTTCTCATCACTTCCTACAAGCACAGCCAGTGTTTACCAACGTGATGCTGAAGGATGCAAATATTTGCTCCACAAACAATAGGTAGGCTTTTAAAGACACTAGTTGTAGCTCTTGAAGTTGTCTGATTGAGACTTGTGTGCACGTAAAAGTTCAGAAATTAGAAAAAAGACTTGCAAATGTATTCATAATGAGAAAGGGGAAAGGGGTTGTGTTTGGGACATGATTAGCTGGTAATCAGTAAAGAACAAACTGATTATTAGCTGTTCAATTCCTGTCAGTCTTAAGGGATTCCACTCAGTGGCCTAATTAAACTGAGTTTGAAGTCCTCACATCTCCATTCAGTGGCAATTTCATTATAATATTCAGTTCTTTGCATGAGCTTTGCCTTCCCTCTCTTTAATCATATGTTTTGCATTTGTGTAACACCTTCCCTGATTAGTTTCTCAACAGAATTAGCTTCTGATAACTGCATGGCTTATGAAAGCAAATGTCACATATAAGACAATCCAGATATTAGAATTTTTTATCAACATCAGAATTTTAAAAAATAAATTAACTAACATAAGCATCTTTAATTAAGATTTTAATTAGATGGAAAATGATTAGCTCTTAAAAAGCTAATAATTTCTAAATTATGAAGTTGGTTGTATTTTTTTCTTTTTAATTGCTGGTTTAGTCCATGTGCCTGACTACTAATGGGTTAGGTTGACTCCAAGAAGATAGCCACAAAGTTAACTGAGAATCTCATCACTGCAGCCCAGTTGAAGGACTAAGTGGTGCAGTATACAAGCCTTAAGATAACTGGCCGGTCCCTTTTCCAACAGAGGGCCTATGACATGTATATACCAAGAACTTAAAGAAAGATGGATAGGCTAGTTTGGATCTGGACTATCCTGAATATTTCCCCAATGCTAGAATTTTACTGATACTTAAAAGACAGCTCAGCATTTTTTCCTTCAATTATTTGGTGTTTCTGCCTCATCTGTACTTTCTTCTTGTGAATGGAATCTGGGGAAAAACAAACAATCAAACAAAAAAAAAAAAATCTGCAATCCCCTCGCAAAAAAATACCAAACCAAAACAAAACAAAAAACCCCCAAACCAAACTCATAAGAAATTAAGTGAGACAAATGTATACATTATCAGGATACCAGAAACTTGAGAAGACAAGTTATGGTCTATTTCTTATTTGAATGTTATGACCTCCTTAATGCAAACTCAGTTTTTACTCCTGGCTTTTGGTTGTGGTGGGTTTTGATGGTTTTGTTTTGTTTTTGTTTTTTTTTAATTGGTACATTTAAGATTCAGAGAGGAAAAGAAATAAATCCCAACTCTTCCTTCCTCTGGAAGCATAATAAGGCATTTAGGAGCATATGTCAGGTTCAAATGGTGCAGTTTTTAAATCAAGGGAGTTGCTGCTATCTAATTCATTGGGTTTTCCTATGCCAGAAGTTGAGATGGGGAGTGTAAGCTGTCTCAGGGGTTATTGTCTATAAAAGATGTAGTTTAAATTTCACAATCTGAAGCAGATGAAGAGAGATTCCTTTAAAGATGTTTGCCTATAAATATATAGTACTCTATGAAGTTATGTTGTCCAGTAAAAACATGTATCAGTCTAGAAGAGTACATTATGGGGATGGGAACATTGTGGAAATTGTTGCAAACTGTCATATTNGTAACAACTAATTAAGCTCAAAACATTTCTATAGTTAAATGTTGTTGTAGCTGTCATGGTTTTAGCAGGGAAACCAAGGCATATCCTAACGGCTGAATAGTTGAGAAGCAGAGATGAAATGCCTGTCTCCCTTGACTCCATTTTACCCACTCTTTTTGTGTTCCTTGTGTGACTTCTAACAGGAAAATAACATTCACTTCAGAAAAAAAGATGCTCAGGAGAATTAAAGCATTTTATCAGGTGTGGAAGGAAACTCATATTTGACAGCATATATTTCCAAATACTGAAGGGACTATTTTCACTGATATGGTGGTGATTCATATTTTTTCTTTCTCTTTTATAATGATGCACACAAATAATGTAGAAAATCACCACCTGTTTGGCTGCTACAAGGCCTGCATTGACAGTCTATGTGAGTAATGTCAGAAACTAGTACTACTTTAGCTGACAGAGTGTTGGAGTAAGACTGAAGTTTATTTAAGTGCAAACAAGTGTCTTTTAAAATTTTTACCTACCACATCATGCATCTTTATTTGAATTAATAGATTCTCTACCTGGGCATGATACAGGTTTTCTCAGATTTATTGCTTTCTCTAAGATGCTACTTAAATTATCAATTTTTTTGCCATAGCCCTTAAAAAGGATATTTGGATGCTAAATTCTTATGTACTAATTCTCTATACTATTATTAATAATTCAAGAGTTTAAAAAAAATTATAAAAATAAACCTTATGCTATTTGAAACACTGAAAATCTGTATTGTTTGCAGCTCTTCTTGTAAAGTACATAATTCTATGGGTAAATTGATTGAATGTCATCTAACCCAAAGAAATGTTGGAGTAGGTTCACAGATGGTGTAAATCAGTGTTGGTCTTGCCCTTTTCTGCAGATCTAGGTGGAAATAGGGATGATTTGGAATGTTAATGTTGCTGCTTCTGGGAGGTTTATTGATTTGTTCTACTTTAGTTAAAAAAAAAAAAAAAAGGAAATGAAAACTATTTGTCAGTAGAAGAAGACAGTAAGAAGAGAAGACGCTCAGCTTTCATTTGAACTCTTACACTGAATAACTTTAGTTACTGGTCATGCACTGAAAAAAAAGGAAAGAGCTATTGGTCTTGTAAGAAGAGTAATATTCAATCATCACAAAGGCCCCCATGAAACCATTTAAACACATTTATTGATTTTTCCCTGGTAGGCAGTGTTTAATTCAAACAACTCTCAAGGAGTACAAGCATCACTGCGGGCAAATTATCAAGTGTTCTGGCCTCTATCACTCTTTGGCCACCACTGATACCATTGCGAGTGACAAAAATGAACATTTCTCCCCCTTTAGTTTCTGCATTGTTCTGTGTTAAGCTAACAAAGACAGTGTAAAGTGAAGTCTGAACCTCTGACCTTAGCTTACACTATTGAGAACAAAATAAATGCCCCGTGTGCATATTTTTCTCACCAGTTACTGCCAGGATGACAAATAATTTTTTTACGGGACTGAGCCTGCCTTTATGAAATACATCCATGGCAATTCCTCATTAAAACTTGGAAAGGACACATCTGGTCCCCTGCACATATACAAGCATCATTCAAAATAAGTACTGAGTAAGCAGTAGATCTGCTACAGAAAGTGTTAGTCTACCTAACAATTTATAGGAGAGAGTATAGTAAATAGAAAGTCCTGGGAACAAGCAAGGTTGCTCTATACCTCTGTGGATGCATTATGTATCTATTATATCCAGCTGATTGCAACTAGGAGTTTTCTATTTCCCTTCACTCTGTAAACACCAGTGCAGCGAGAATCTGCTTATTCTTACAGAAAAAATGTCCCCATTATTTTCTCTCAGCAAGCAGAAACTAATGTTCTATAGATACATCTTATTTGGATGGAAGATGCCATTCTTCTACCCATACAGAAGCATATAGGGACTTTGGATATACTGAGTGGACTGAGATTCCTGAATCCCTTGTAGAAATAACAATTGCATTTTCAAGGAGTCTTTCCTTCTCGTATAGAGCCTAGCATAAAAAATTTATAACTTAAGAGTCAACTGATTCCAAGTTGACATTAACTTTTCAAAAGCCTATTTTTTAAAAAAAACAAACAAGTCAAGCCAAACTAAACCCCAAACAATCAGCACAGTGTAAAAAATATACTTATCTGAATAAGGAAAATTTGAATTGGATGGACAAAAGAATTACATTCTAATAGAAAATGGACTTGAAATAAATATATATTTGACTTTATAAAAGCCTTCAGCAGTAAAATTCCCACAGCATAGGATATATAATGAGTGGAAAGTCAAAGAAACTTCTTGAGCATTAAATCTTGTGGTGATAATGATGAATGAATGAGGCAATGATACTTATGAAAAAATGGTTCCCTGCAAAAATAATATAAATTTTATTTCTTCTGATCTAAGAAAGACAAAAAGAAAGAGTGGGTGATACGGTTTAAAGAGGAAATGCTAAAATAAAATTAGAAAAACTGCTCATCTTACAATAAAAAGGCAAAAGAGGTATCAACAGATTATAATTGGTTAGGACATATTAAACAAAAGAAAAAATGAGCCAGCAAATAAAGTAAATAAGCAACATGTCAGAAAGAACAAGAGAAGAATACATGATGTATTATGATGCTACTTTAGTAAAATATTAAAGAAAGAGTCTTAACAGACATATCTGAAACTGAATGAGGAGATGAATTTCATTTCAAACTGTGCCTTTTAAGAAAGGAATTTTTTTAAAATTTCAACTTATGGTCAGTAAGTGAAGCAGCATAAAAAGTAGATATTGATGAAAAAAGGTTGAAGCAGTTAGAAAATATGAACACAATTATATTTCTTATATGGACTTTTTACTGCAGCTCTAAGTTCATCCAGCTTCTAAGACATCTATGTAACACACTTTTCAATTCAATGGCTACTGTTATGGAAAAGCTGTGGAAGGAAAATCATGGAGAATGAAATGAAAAATAAAGTCAGTCTACTTCAAAAATGATGNAGTGTATCTTCTCTGAATGACAGAATTGAACTTGCTTCAGAAATGTGACTTATAACATGAAAATAAGTAAAATTCTACAATGTAATAAGAAAAAAGCCTGAAATGCTTTCAAGAATTATATTAAAGATACTTCAAAGAACTAGGAAACCTGAGTTTTTCTTTCAAGTTCTCTTCAAAAGGCTTTCTTTCTTAACTTATTTTGAGCACTTCCATAGAACCAAGCCCAACTGGAAGCCTAGTCTTGGCCTTCTGAACTATGTAGCTGATGAATGATAGCTAAGGTACATTTTGTACTTATATTAAGCACAATGTTAATTCTTAACCCCCATGAGATTCTCTAATTTTTCTGTGATTCTGTGTATAAAAATTAGAAAAGTTTTGAATTTTTTTCAGCACATCCAGCATAGCAACAGAAAATTAATATAAAGATAACAGAAATCTGAGAAAGAATATATCACATAAAGTTAACAAACTCACTAACATCTGGAAGACATGCATATGAAAATTATTTGTTCTCCAAAGAAAATTTAGGCATAAAATGTTTTGACACCTCTTTGTGGAGCATTTAAAGTGGATTTATTAAAAAAGAAAAAAGTATTTTGTGGTTCAGTATTCCACAGAATTAAGTATGCTTAAACTTCTTTACCCAGCTGGACACTCCAAGGACTATAGGCTGATGGGCAATTTTGCCTAAGCAATAGGCAATTATGCTTCCTAAATTCAGGATTTATGCTCAAGAAATATAAAAATTCAGTACCAGAATCTGGAGGCACTGAGCTCAGGATAAATTGTAGAAATAAGCTGAAAGCACTTGCTCTGTTTTCTGCTGTTGTCACTGCTGCACTACTTTCTATTACTTCATTATGGGAAGTATTTAAGCAGATAGCTCAAGAGTCATCTGGCCATTTGTAAAGGAGGTGTATTTATATCCTCCCATCTCTCAGCTTTGATCTTTGCCTCCAGGCTGTATTACCGTAATGTGCTTTATTTGGAGTTACCCTTGAAAACCGCTTACAGATTGCTACTCATGTTGAATGCAGCAGCATGACTGATCAAGGACCTTTTTCCTGCAGGACTCATGCAAACTCAACTGTCTGCCTACTATTCAAGATGTGTGTTCAAGGTCTCCTATAAGTGTTAGAGTCTTACACTATCCCCTTCATCCTGACCTCAACTTTAAAACAAGTGAGGGTCAGAGTTTCAAACTGCAAGTGTCTTTTCAGATAAGAGCAACTTTCTTTTCATCAGAAATGAAAACCCAGAAGATTTAATTGCCTGTATTCTTCAGCGAATCATAAAACACTTGACTGGAGTTAAGATATATGAGAGGCCTTTAGTGGAGTTAGGGAAAGATTTTCCCCATTCTAAGAAAGCCATGGTTTTCCTAGAAATCCTCAAAGTGTATTTCTAACAATATAGGGACAAGACATTAAGAATTAAGAAAAAACATAGGGCTCTAGAGAGGTGAGGAAAAAACAAGGATTACCTTGCATCTCAGAAAATGGGGTTTGGCGTAGAAGAGCATAGATGTCACTGCAATTTATTTGAACCACTATAGCATTCTAGACATATTCTTAATAGTTTGATGGGTAATTTTATCTTCTCTTAAAGTACTGATACGAATTTAGATTTTTTTTTTTCCATTTTAAATTCCAAGTCAAAATTCAGGTTCCCTCTTTATGCATACCTAGCCACCTGTACCACCATATGCCTACTATTCATACCCCTCTCTAACAACACCACCACCACCACCACCCATACAGCAAAACCAAACCAAACTAGCAAAAAGAAAAAAAAACAATCTAGCAGCCTGCCAACTCACATATATTACTTATAATACCATGCATAGGTCCAGTATTTTGGTCTGAAGTGGCAGACATATATGTTTCCTGTGAGCAGTGGGTAAGGATTTTTCTAATTTGCCTAGAAAAATAGACTGGGCAGCCACCTCAATGTTGTCTACAACCTTCTAAGGAGGACAAATGGAGAAGAGGGCTGCTGACCTCTTCTTCCTGGTATCCAGTAATTGGATGCATGAGAATTATTCAAAACTGTTTTGGGAGAGGTCCATTTACATTAGTAAACATTTCTCTAATGAGAGTGTAATCAAACACTGGAACAGGTTTCCTAAGTGCCCTAAGCCTTTCAGTGTTTAAGAGGCATTTGAACACTGCCTGTAGCAATAGACTTTAACTTTTGGTCAGCCCAGAAGTAGCCAAGCAGCTGGACCAGATAATAATCAATTTCAAGAAGGACCTATTTCATAATGTGCAACTCTATTGATAGTCTGGCATGAGGAAAAACAAAAAGGAAAAGCAAAAGCAAAAGAAAAAAAAAAAAAAAAAGAGGGCTTGC
>VWZN01006220.1:22503-45135 GCA_013396955.1 Regulus satrapa
TCTGTTGGCTTTGCCAAGTTCTCTGAGCTTTGCGGCCAATCTGAAACCCAAATGGAGCGCTTATGGGTTTGCCTAATTCAAATTTAGCATCACATTTTTGCACTTCTCTGGTAATTGAAAATCTATACATGATCTTAGTGTGCAGGAAATGTGCTTTACTTACAGGCTGGGAGAACTGAGCCTGTAGAAACAAATTCTAAACAGGAAACAACCAGCCTGGTCTCCTCCCTGCTACAGGGCTGTGACTTTTGGGGGGTGGAGGTAGAACAGTGCTTTATCTTCTGTTGGTCCCTGGAATATGTGATAAGGCAGCTCAGGTGGCTTATCCTCCTGCACTTTGGTTTTTTACATCTGTCCTATAAATCCTGAGCTTAACACTTGAGGCATTATCAGCTAGACTGTGGTCTATGTATGATGCACAGGAGAAGGTATCAAGTTACAAACTATTTTATTTTGTTACAGATATTAGTTCATTAGAAGCACAGAAAAATATGAAGAAAATATATTTAAAGTCACCCTTGCTCCCCACCCCCCATTTCTTGAAAGATGTGAAGGTAATGACTCAAATTAAAATGTATCATGAAAAAACATATTCTTACATCATCATTATTTCACAATTTCCTTCCTAATTTTCCATACATTGCAATCTCCAATGCACCTTCAACTTGAACTTAAATTAATAAAGCAATTGCAAGCATTGCTAGATATCATTCTCATGTGGAAATTATTTCATATTTTTACTGTCTGTCCTGATAAAGAGGATTAAGTTGGCTCATGGACAGTAGCTACTCTGTACCTCTTAATTTACATCATATTTCTTTCACCCTCTTGTCATTGCTAACTAATTCAGATACATTCTTTTATCTTACTGATCACCAAAGCTAATTAATTCTTGTCTGCTCCTGATGCTATTGAAAGCAAAGGAATGTGCACCAATTCCTGTCATTAAGGAGTTAAAAACTTCTCAGCCTTCATGCTGGAAGGTTTGTTCCTATGCCCTTTTAGACAATGACAAGCCGTTAAGCGTAAAACTAATTAACATTTCAAAAAGTAGTGTTAATCAATAGTACACAGCTTCATCAGGAGCCTTGCTCTGTCAAGTTTTTCTGCTTGATTTTTTTATACCATATCTTTCAAATTATTATGGTCGTTTTAGATGTTTTTGCTGGATTGAGAACATAGTGAAACATTAAAAGAGTCGAGTCACTAGAAATACATCACATGTATTATTTTTAATATCCCCACTAAACTCCAGTTATTCATTCTGTTGTTCCTCCTCCATCCCTCCCCCATCATTCTGTTGAGTGGCAGACCTGATTCTCATTCGATTTTATTGTTGCACTAAATGACACATTATATTTAAGATAACAATTTATCATCATCGTCTATCAGGAGAATGTTGGTGAAATCTAAATTAGACCCCCTCCTAAAGGTCTGTTTGTGTGGTAGGGTTTTTTATGTCAGAGAGAATAAAAAAGTTTATTTGTTATTTTTGAATTTCCTGTTTTGAAGGCAGAATGATCATCATAACTCCAACATATAGAACTGGGGGAATTTTTCTGTTTTAGAGAAACTCTATTGCTTAGATCTACTGTTGCTAATATGCATTCAGATATGATCTAAATGGTGGAGCACTTTAGTTTCCACTAAACCAGATAGCATCCAAGCATTATCAGCAATTTATAAGTTCAATAATATGTTCCCATTATCAATATCTGACAGCTATATATTAGTGAAAAATTAGGAAAGGTGAAGGAGGGTGCCAGTGAAATCTTCAAAACTGTAAATGTGGATATTTTTTCTTGGCATTTTTGAGCACCAAAACAAGGAGTTGAACTCAATTTGACCGATCAGTGATCTGTTTTCACTAGCTTCATGTTGGAAAGAGTGGAATGTATACTTATTATACTGCAGTGGACAAAAAATTACTGTAAGGAAAGCATTCTATATTTTCTCATATTAAGTAAACTGCAGTATAAACTTCAAATTGTTAAATTTCCTCTAAAACATGTCTGCGAGAAACTGGTAATAATCAAAATCCTAAAGTTTGCAGGGAATGTAAGCAACATTTGGAGCAGTAGGCCTGAGAGACTTGAGGGCAGAATGAAGTAATCAAATTAATTAAAATTCAGATTTACTGAGGTTTAGAGGTAATCCCTAATTCAGAGGAACATGCCCCTCCAGCCTTGGTTATCAGGTGAATTCAGTGAAGTGCTATAATTTCTGCAACTCTGTGGAGGAAAAAGACTCAGTCTCCAGAGGAATGGTCAAGCCTTGCATTTCAAATGTTATACACAACATATGTTCTGAAGACACAATGGACAAACCTGATTAGTAGAACCTCTCCTCAAACCAGACTTTGATAGGGACAAGGAGTTACCTGCTGTGAAGCCAAGTAACCATATTGGAAAATGCCCATTCTATGGGAATCCCAATGTTTTTTAACTGGGTTTCAGAGGTTCTCACTGGCTGAGAGCTAAAGCTCAGCGTAGGAGTGGAACAACTCCACTATTATTTTGTGGGTCCAGAGGTGACCGCACACATCTTCAACACAACTGGAATAGTGGCCTGGAGCCAGAAGAGAGATTGTGGAGAAATTAACATTGAACAACATACTTATCATGCTGGCTTTAAGGGAACCTAAGAGTATTCTTAATTTTCTAAATGCTGGGGTTCACCTCAGACATAGTCAGGTCATTTACACAATTTCTATTAGTCTTACAGTTTAAGATCTTTAATTTCCATTGCGCCCAGTTTGCATAATGGTTCATGAAAGAAACAGAAGTGCATAGGCAGTAGGCCTAAAGAAAAAGGGGTTTATGTACACATCTGAAAAAGCAAGCAATATTAATTTCATTTGTTTTGACTATTCAGTGTTAAATTGAAAGCTGTACAATGTAGAGAACTGTCATGTCACTGACTCAAGTATATCACAAGGTGATAGCTCCTCAGTACTCTTACAGGATCAGTGAAGTAACCTTCAGCAAAACTTACATGTCACTGCATCGCACATCAATATTCACGCTTTTTTCTACTATTTGATATTAAAAACCCTCTCTAAACAACATTGTAAATATAAAAAAGTCTTAAATTACTTTTCTAAAACCAAAGGATTTCAATCTCTAATCAAGAGCAGACATTTAAGGTAAGTTCATAGTCCCAGACTGAGTAGAATAGATGCAATCTGCTCCCAGGACCTGGACTTTCTGATACTTTTGTCTTCTCTGTAGATTATACACTGAATTTAACACATTTTAGTCCAATAAGAATCATTAAGATTCTTCAAACACTAGTGGAAACTTCTGCTTTGTCAACACTACTTGATGTCATAATTTAATGAAACAGAACCTACCCTTCCAAGTCCAGCTAATCTGAAGAGGGACTGCAAGGGGAAATTTTTCTAAAATTCAGGTGGCAAGGCATCGAAGGCTGTTCTCCCATGGAGCACAATGCAATTACGTTTTTGAAGCTCAGATTCGCTTGCAATTCCAGTGAAACTGTGTAATTTCATTATAAATGCACAACCAGCTGACTGTGGTTGTTCTGGACACATTTACCAAAACAGCAATTCATAAAAACACACAAGTATAATATAAACTAACCTTACAATATTGGCTCAGTACCAATCAATGATTCCCAGGAAGGTGTACATAAAACAATTCCTTAGATACAGAGTTCAGTAATGGAAATTAATTCTGGGATATTTACATTTTAATTTGTTCTTAAAAAAAACCAAACAAACCAAACCAGAAAACAGAGAGATTTCTCTCCAATCAGTGGGTTTTGAATTGGTTAACTGGAGGGGTTTTTTTCTTGCATCTGAAACCAATTGATTCCTGTATGTTTTTCACCACACTTTTCTGCCTAAAAGTACAAAAAGTACCCCATGACTCAAGAAAATGGGTAAAGATAAGGGACATTGATGTGCAGACATCCAAAATGATGGTACAGAAAATTCTTTTCTGTGGACCACCAAATTCACCTCTGACTGACAGAGACACAAAACCATTTCAAACTGAAGAGTTATATTAGTTTTGTACTTTTCCATCTGTTTTTCATAAGATGAAGGTTAAGCTTGGAAGCTACAATTTTAGGAAGCTTCCATGCTATACAAGAATAGAATAGAATAGAATAGAATAGAATAGAATAGAATAGAATAGAATAGAATAGAATAGAATAGAATAGAATAGAATAGAATAGAATAGAATAGAATAGAACAAACATACACAAATTTTCCTCATATGAGATTCCACTTTGATGAAAACTGACTTTACTTGGACCTATGGAAAGCTGTAGGACACTGGGAATAACAAAGAGATTGTGGAGAGAGATGAGATAGAATTGGGTTACAGGCTGTGGAATGCACATGCAGAATACCACAGAGCACAGAGAAGTTTTTCCTTGCCTGACCTCGAGGGGAGGAGATGCGATGTGGCAGAGCCCTGTGCAGAGAGGAGCCTGCTGAAAGCTGTCAGACACCTGAGTAGCACAGAATCACCCCATTAAGAAAGCGTGTTGCTGGTTGCTAAGTGAAAAAACACCCTATAAAGAAATAGGGTGCCTTGAATAAAGCTCATTTCTCTGAATAAACATCTCTGGATCCTTGCCATTCTGAGTTCCTGCCTCAGCAGTTACAAATGGTGCCCTTCATCAGGGACTTGATAGACAACAAGTGTTTGCAGTGGTAATGATGATTGGCTGAACTCTGTGGGGACTGAAATGAAGCCCGGGCTCTGAAAAGAAGCCAGTGGTGCTGACTGATCTTTTTTCAGGAAGGAAGGTAAGCAGCTGAGAACTTTGGGGAGCAGTGCATCCTGGGAATAAAATAACATCACAGATTTAGAAATCTTGTTAAAAGAGATTTGGAAAAGACATGGCAAGAAAGCTGAATCTACAGACTTGAATAGACTCTTGTAATGGGCTAAAGACTGTGATTCAGCTTTAGATAGTGCCAATGTGTTTGACCCTTGGACATGGAATGCTCTGAGGAAACGCTTTGTGGGACTGAGTTACACAAGGCAATGGAGCCCTGGCAGAGCTTTTGTGTCTGTGGTGGACTTTGTGCAGACTCTCATGGCACATGTGGCACCTGGAGAATGGAGAAAGAAGGATGCTTGTGCTGCCTCGATAGCCACGCTGGCCCCTTCTGTGCTGCCATTGAGTGAAACACGAGGGTCTGATAGTAAGTCAGTTGGGGCTGTGGGAAAACTGGAGCACGGCGCCTGGTCCCCCAATCCTGGGAGGATCTTTTCCTCCCGGTGAGAAAACAAGCTGCTGCAGAAGAGCATGCAGAGGTTGTGGATTTAAAAGAACAGCAGTGATGGGGTGAGGGTGTGCAGAGCTATGGAGTATCAGAGTGGTGGTGGTGAGCACATGGCAAACCTGGGGGATGGCAGCAAGTGGCGGGCCAGCATCTCAGTGTGTCTGGCGGGGCAAGCATGGCTCTCTGCATGGGGGCACTGAGGAGGTGGGCCAGGGAGCCTGGTGGCACCCCTGAGCCGCCTGCCTACCATTAATTCCAGCCCCCTGTGGACCCTCATAAGCCAATGCTGTGCTGGGGAAGAGAATTGGGTGGTCTGGTGGCCCACTCCTCAGGAGAAGCTGCAGCGTTTGCACTGCCTTGTGTAAATGTGGGACGGATGTGTCATTCTTGCAGCTGGTCCGTGGAACTCTCCTGGTTTTGTTATTCAGAAAACAAATGGAACATGGCGACTGCTGCACAATCTTAGGGGGTTCTATGGGGTCCTAGTCAGGGCTACCATCTCCTGCAATGTTGCCACAATCCTCGACCCTATCTCTTTTTTACCATATCACCTTGTGATGGCCTGCATTTTTCTGATTGCTTTTTTTGTTATGGATGTTCCTGTAATAATCCCGACACAAAGGAATTGACTCTTTTCTATACTGCATATTTCCACTTCATGCCCATAGACAGAAACATTCCTTGGTAATTTTAAGTTGCTTTCCAAGATTCTGTCTGTTAAACCACTGTTGCCATTCATGGGAAGGAGATGCATATTGTTACCAATTAGCGGGTGTTTTGATCTGTCTCCCTGTTCATGGAGAAGATAAGCTCTTCGCAAGGTTAAGGTCACATTCTTAACTGATATTAATAGAGGTTTGCTTGTAGGGTACTGTAGGGAAAACCTCCCAGTTAAGGTGTGGGCACCTGACAAACCCTGGTCCTGGCTGGTTGAGAGAAGTATGCCATCAGACCCAGCTGTTTTTGCACTAAAAATGTAATCAAGTCACTTTGACTTGCTGACTTTATCTTCAAAAAGCTGAATTTTTTTTGAGGTAAACTTGGAAACCTTTCCTGAGAAAGATCATCCAGGTGCTCACTGTGAAATGGGGCTCCCCAGCAATTGCCCACTCTGGATGATGGTTAGTATTTAGGCAGTTGATTATTGTTTTATTAGATTTATTGTTTTACTTTTCATAGGAAGAGAAGTGTATGCTATGTTACACACATTTCTGAATCTGTTAAGCTGAAATATGTTAATGTTATGATTGATACCATTTCCACATGCATTTTTGCCTCTGCTCATACAGATAAACATGAAAAAGATGTCCAGTTTCATTTAACACCTGATTTTTCAGCCCTTGGAGAACCTGTCTATATAAAGACTGATAATGGGCCGGCCTATACATCCAAGCAGATGGCCATATTTTTTCATTTGTGGGGTGTGAACCTGTCAAAGGTATTCCACATTCCCCTACAGGTCAACTGATTGTTCAACAGGACCATAGCATTCTCGAGTCCCTGTTGCTAAAACAAAAAAGGGGGAGCCTAGGGATGGGATATAACCTCCTGAAAGACTGTGGAAAGCCTTCCTTGTTCCTAATTTATTTTAATTGAACTGCATTCAGAATGACCTAACCCCTGCCCAATGACATTTTAGGGAATCACAGGCTCACTTAGGAAAAGCTCAAGTACTTGTTAGGAATCTTGAGAATGGAAAATGGGAAAGACCCTTTCCATGGAAAACCTGGAGGAGAATATACACTTGTGTTTCCACAGATTCCAGTCCATGATGGGTACCTGCAAGAGTGGTTCAAGCAGCCTTAGTTTTACTCTGGCTTCATCATCGGTTTGTGGGGAAGCTGAGGGAACAAGATGGATGGAGTACATTTGGTTTCAGGCAGTGGGTCAAACATGCTCTAAATTTGGGAGTGTTTTGTTTTGTGATTCTTTTTTGTATTAAACAAAAAAGGGAGAACTGTAGAGAGAGATAAGATAAAAAGTTGAGCTACAGGCCATGGGAAGCCCCTGCAAAACACCATGGCAGCACAGCAAGGCTTGTCTGTGCCTGATCTTGGGGGCAGGAGGTGTGACACGGCAGATGCCCTTTGCAGAGGATCACCCCACAGGGGGACATTAACAAGTCCTAGCATAAAAGTTAAAAGAAAGCGTGTGGCTGATATGGCACTGTCTGATAGGCCACTTACTGAAAAATACCAATAAGAAAATAATGCATCTTGAAGAAGTGAATAAAACCAGCTAAATTCTCTGAATAAGTATCTCAGTAGCCCTGCTGGTCTGACTCAGTGCTTTGGTTGTTGCAAGAAATCTTAAAAATATATCTGGTCTGAGGCCTTGAGTGTGATGTTAAAGGAAGATTGAAAAGATGGTAAATACCTGCAAAGTGTGTGTTAGAGAAGCAGAAATGAATATATATATATCTATATGAAATTCTGTTGGGAGTACTAGAGTAATTATTTGCCCAGTATCTATCAGTGAGTTTTTCTTGTTAAATTTCACCTTTTATAAATTTCCCCACATGTTACAAACAACAGGCTTTTAAAAGCAATCATGTAAGAGAGAAAAAGAAAAATCCCTTCCTGTTACTAGAAACTGTTACAGTTCTACTAGCTCATATTCACAAGACCAGCCATACAGCAAGTGTGTGTTCCCCATGATGAACCCTCTGCACTCCATTCACAACTGTTGGTCGTTAAACACCCATCACTTCACTGTTGTTCTCCACAGAGACTTCCGAATCCTGCAAGTGTCCTAACAAAAAGGCATTGAAGTATTTTGAACAAATAAACTAACTTTGTGAATATAATGGTTCATGATATATGAAGTTCTCCAGACTTCACTCTTAATTATAGTCCTGATGTGTAAGATCTAAATTTGGTAAGTGCCATGTTCTTGCTAAAATCATTCCCAAAGCACAAACTTGTGAATCCACAAGATGGAACAAGAGAGACCAGAAGGGCTACTTCTACTGCTTGGAAGAGAGCAATCCTTTTTCTCTGCAATACTTCAAAAACAATAAAGCCATGATTATTTAGGCTATGGGAATGTTCCTGACCTCCACTGGCAGTTTAAACTTTTAGGTTTATCCTTTTTTTTTTTCCCATGCAGTGTTTTCACAGTCATAATTTTCCCTAAGTGAGCTTCTTGGAGAAAAATATAATACTTTTATGTGTGTTATGGGGATGAGGTGAAGTACATGCCAGCAATTTTTTGGAAATAATTGACTTTACTATGCTTTGCAAGTGAAAATCCATATGTCTGGCCTTTTCACTGAGATATGTTTCATTAATGGCAATATTGTAAACCATTGTATCATAAAGTATTTGCTAGACCATATTTTAAATAACAACTCTCTGAAGTCTGTCCATTTATCTGTTCAAATCCTCTCACTACATACTGCTTGGAAGCATCATCCTTCATATCCCTGAAGCAACCTGTTCACTCCAAGAAGTTGAACATAATCCTGAGTGCGAACCAGGCTTCCAAGACTCCTGAACCTCTTCTGCGCTCTTAGAAGATGACAGGGTTGGATCTCACTGCAGATGTTACACCCCAGTAATTAAGCAGGTATCTATCTATTTTTTGCAAGATGAATCTATAAAAAAATCATGTTCATAAATTACAGCAGGTATTTTATAAACTCTAAAGCTCATTGGCAGGTCCTGAATTTTTATGGTTCTATTGGACAAAACCTCCTTCTGGGGCCTGTGTTTCAACCCCATTCATGTTGCTCACTCCCCTTTGCCTTGTCCAGCATCATGAGCTAACCACCCTGGGCAACCAACCTGGCTGAAGAATTGGCTTCTCTGCCACCCAGATACTGAAAAACAATGTGCAATTTTCCAGCTGCAGCATCTGAGTGTTTGGTTGGCCTTTTTTTCTGGCTTATGCCAGTTGTTGTGGTGGCTGGAAGAAGTCTGAAGCAAGAAAAGTAGTCTGGTGGACTATCTTTGCAAGTTTTCCTTATTCATTCATATTTAATTGTCATATATTAATCCCCTGCTAACTGTCTGAATAAAGGCCCTGAGAAAATTGCCCCTTGGATGTTGCTGTAATATGAAACCCTCAATATCATGTTTCTTCACATGGTCCCCTCTGCATGTTCACTGTATTTGATCCTGATAGCCTTCCTCTTGCAATTTCATTTCCTATTTCTTGTAAAACTATGATGAAATTATTTTGTGGTTAGCATGCATGTCCATAAGATATTTCTCTGCAAAAAGAGGTCTCATGATTATTTTGTTTCAGGATCTAATTTTAGAATCAGATCACAATACAGTTCATATCTTTTATTCCATAATCATAATTTGATTCAAAACCCAGGATGAATATAGTTAAATTTTAAAGATTTTTGTCCTTTTCCTTCTTTTTTAATCCAAATATTAATATGGCATGGATTTCTGCTTTCAATGAAATTCTCAGGAAATCAGAAGCACTTATTTACTTTACAGCTTCTTCAAAAGAAGAGCATATGAAGCAGGTTGGAAAAGCTTTAAAACTTACTCTTCATATCCTAAATTAGTTTCTACTGTATGCCATCCTTCAATAGCCACCAGAAATAAAACTTACTGTTTATGTTTCTAACATCTAAATGCTGACAAAGTTTCTTATTACATCTGTCTTTTTTTATTCCATCAATTCTCTTGAATCAATATTGTCTTAATAGTGAGGGTAATAAATAGGTGTAAGCAATGGGTCCTGGTGAAATCATACACTGACAAATCTTTGACTAAAATTTGGATAGAGTAAAGCAGCAGATTATGATGCAAAAAGATGGAGGATTTTTCTCCCTGTCCTTGTTGATAACTTTCTGATGAGAACACACACAAAAAAAATGTAAATAGTCTCGGTGTCCTTGCTTTGCAAAGTCAACTCTCTATATGGTAAGATACGTGACACCTATCTCACAGACAGGAGCTTACAATGCTGTTCATTAATTTTATCACTAACATAAACTTTTAATATGCATATGATCAGTATATGGGACTTTTAGGGCATCTTAAAATGACTGTAACCTGTAATTACTACTCCTGTACTTGATTATAATAATCTGATTGCAATTATTCAGTGATTTTAATACAAGCCCCAAGCTATATAACAGTAATTCAAGTGCAGTGATTGGGAACATGTTTCTGTTTGGCTGCGAAATGATGTTTTAATTCGCACTGATTCAGGGATCTGGCTATAGTTCTATTCATGTAATTAAGGCACATTTATGCAGTCAAGTACAATAACTTTAGTTTGAAGTGAATTTAATTGGTACAAAAACGTTATATAAAGTCAAAATGGATCATAAGCATGAATTCCTTAGATAGGAATAATAAAACAAAGATAGCAATACTTGGCTGGTTTGACCGTTACAATGAAATGACTAATTTTAAGATAAAAATGAAAAGGCATCTGGTAAGAGGGGAGAACACGTTTACAGTAAAACAAGATGCATTTCAGCTAGGGCTCAAAATTATTACTGAAAGTTTTATCATTTCTGTGCCTTGTCTTTATCCTGAGTTTAAGCAGGTGGCCAGAACAAAGACGTTTAACACACTCCTGGAAATGCTTTATTCTGATGAAAATTTTGTGTGAGCCTAAGTTTTTAAATGAGAGTAAACTTGGAAGGCAATCTTATTAGTTTTCTCTTACATCTTCAATTCAAAATCAGACATGGCAAAAAAGAGTTTCACAAAACAAAATCAAGGCCCTTAAAATGTATATTTTGAAGACTTCTATGAATACTATTTTCAAGCAATGGAAACATCTTTGCAAGTAGAATGTTTCACTACCTTTTAAAACCCCCTTGTTAGACAACTACTAAGATCCTACAAAACTACAAAAAAGCAACTGCCTCATGAGTAGATAAATTAATTTTACTTTTACATATAATCTAAATTTGCACTATTTTCTCCAACAAAGCCATATTTATTTTGTGCTTCTTAAACNTAAGAAATGAAATAATAAATTTAATGATTGATTTGAATTAAGTGTCTCTAATAAACCAATTAATAATTTTGATAATGATTTTGTTTAACTGTGTCAACTGAACTTTTCAGTCTAAGACATTTGACCACAAAAAAGAAAAATTAAAAACCAATTTAGATGGTTATTTCTGAATGTCATCAGGTTATTACTTCACATATTATGTACTTCCAAACCCACAATACTGCCCTCAAACTGTTTGGATATCTTATGTTCTGCTCCAAAACGACACCCTGCTATAGTGAAATATCTAGTTTCACAGTGGACCTGGTATGCAAGAAAACTAAATATATTTTTAATTTTTCATTTTTTAAAAAATTTACTCTTTTTGACTTTTACAGAAGGCAGAAAAAATGTCTGGTTCTACACTCAATCAATCAATCAGTTTTTGCCTTCTTATTGTTAATACTGCAAGATAAAAATTCTAGACATTCTAGAGAATTCATTAACAGTGAGCAGACACTAAAATATGTTTAATTGCGCTCACAGGTTCAATGGCCACTCTTACCACTGCACAACTTTAAAAATTATGTTACCAGCACATGCTACATTTGCCTATGCTTCTTGCTCAAGGCAAACAAATAATCTCTAACCAACTAGTTCTACCTACTTACTAACATTGCATAATAAATTTTTTAATATTGTATTTTACCACAATAATTTCTCAATTAAAAATATTATGCTATTATGATTAAAAAAAAAAAAAAAATCTTTGGAACTCAATAGACCAGATATACCAAGAGTTAAGGAATAAATGAAATCGTGTCTATATTTGCTTCACCAGTTCAATGTTTTAAAATGTTAATAACATTTAAGTAATTGTTTAATATTTTCAAATAGTCCATAAATGAAATGGACTTCAATTATGTACTTGGAAAAGCTTATGAGAAGAAAATTTGGTATTATTTAATTTTTTTCCTCTTTTGATGTTTTTGAAACCTCAGAATTTAAAATTTTAATTTTATTTTAATATTTATTAAGGGCTGCTGAGTTCTCTTTCCTCTGAGGTTTTGTTCAGTGGGGTTTTTTCTTTTTGTTTTTGTTTTTCTCCTTATAGCACTGATTCTATCAAGTAGACTTGAAAATGAGCACAGGAATACAACACGGCTGCAGTACTAAGGGGTAGCAGCATCACTGCTTGAGGCCCTCCCACAAGGTATCTGTGTCAGAGCAGGCTTGCACCCTGACAACTCATGCATTAAAAGATCTTTGCCACCCCTTGCCATGTGGTTATGGCAGAGAAGATGAAGTTTCTCTACAGAGTGATCTCCCGATGTTTTGACGTCTGCTTCTAAGAACTTTAACATGCTTTTCATTCATGCTGAATACCACCAGATTTAAAAAACACTTTTCCTGGCTCTAAGCATTTAAAATCAGCACTTAATTGGTGTCAAGGCAAGTATTTTTCTTCAATATATGCTCATTCATTTGTAAGAAATACACTTCTTTAAAATTTTGGCAACCAACAAATTTAAATATTTCATAATTTACATAACAATAACCAAGCAAATGTGGACCAAATCCCCCCAATGAATCACAAACAACTGAACATACTTGCATTAGTGAAACTTACAGAGGTCTGTGGAGGGACAGCTCCTCCTCCAGTATGCAACCTGGTTCAGGGGTGGTAATGGTTAGTCAAACTTTAAAAATGGAGTTAAGCATCTGTCCACTATTGGCATGGATATTCTCAAGAGCATTATTAATACCACTCATATTCCAAAATATATTTCATGATACAGTATAATTTATTTGTACCCTGAATCACCACTTGGCACTTCTCCTGGTGTGTCAAGCACCAGATTACCAATAATAAACATATTTTAGCAATATTTTAAAGCCTTAAATTAATGTATTTCTAATGTCAATTACTCTTCTGATTTTGTAGAGCACACAGACACGTGAAACTATTAAAAAGAAATGAAGAGCTGTTAACTGTCATACTTTTCTAACAGGAAAATAGAGGAATCTCAAAAAAAAAAGGAAATTCCCCTCTTGTCCTAGTTAATGATGATATAATTTCCTGAAAGCTCAGGAAGTATCTAGTTCAATTTAAATTGCTGACCAGGCAAACGTTTGAACTCAACAAATCCACTTCAAAATATTTGTCAACCCTGACTATCTACCCAATAATGACCACAGAAGTGTGAGCCAATAACATGGTGTTATCTAAGAAGACATCCTGTACTAAAAATTGCTGATTAGGGACTTCAAAGGCATTCTGCTTTTTCCCCCTCTTCCTGCCCCCACCCCCCATTTATTAACTAAAGTTGTGTGAGGTGGAAAATAACTTTTCCAAATCTTTTTAGAACTAATGAACACATTTCAAGAGATTACTACTGTGTCCTCAATTCATCCAACTTCTCAACCACTGCTCCAAGGGAATCACATGAGTACTTGACCTCTGTAAGATTTTAAGAAGAAAAACAAACTTCATAAAACTTAATCACATTAGTTAAAGCTGTAAGGATGTTTTAATGCCCCTCCTAAGCCACCCAGTTCCATTACCTGAAACCCATCAACATAATCCTTCCTTAGGAAGAAAGGAATGAATCAAACTGAAAAGATTTGTAATTGAATTATCCTCAGTCTCGGGGCAATTAGAAACATTTTTTATTGTAACACCTAGATATAACCTTGACTGCTTCTAATTAGTCCATCAACTCAGATAATAAGAAAATGCAGGAACAATTTCACAGTGTTGTAAAAATTGAAATGAGTTCAATATTGTTGCAAGTATGTCTTAGGAAGGCATAGTGAGAAAGTACAAATAAAATGTATGTAAAATAATTAAATGGAATTTAAGCCAAATACAAAATAAGTTTTTTAAGGAGTACTAGGGAACTTCCCATCCTCTTAAGTAAAGTTACATATCCACTGTTCTAATTATGTTGTTCTGGCAACTTCAGACAGTATTTCTCATGTTGGTAAACTGTTACGAAAAGTTAGTGTTGAAAAAGCTTAAAACTATTGCTTGCAAAAGTTCAGAACCATGATACTACTAAAAAAATATTTTCTTGTGATTTTTTTTACTGACAGTTTTTACAGAATTTTCAGTCTCCATTATAAGAATCAAAGGCAAATGCACAACTCACTGCAAAAGCAAGAACATACATTAAGTTATAATCCTGCATTTTATGTTCCACTTTCTTTTTATGTTTAGAATCCCAAATTTTCTTCTGCGATTTTATTCTATTCCTTGGATATCAGAAAAGAATGATGACATCAGAAGATTATAAACTCCTAAAAAAGCAGAACTTCCATATCTATGCATTTTCTCTGCTGTTAATTTAGTGTAAAAGAAGTATCTTGAACAAGAAAAAAACCCCAAAACTGTCACAGATGAGTGGAATAGCAAAATGTGTTCCTCCTAATGGCAATGTGCATTTAAATGTGTTGAAAGATACCTATAATTTCAATTGAGAATTTTGGGTGCAAATGAAATTTTTATAGCGAAGGCTGAATTTAAGCTTAACATTCTCACACAAGCATTTAAAAATTTATTTTAAGTCGTGTAACATACAATCTTTCAAAGTATGGGAAATATGGGAAACAACTCTGGAATTTGTACTCCTACCTACCTTTTCTGTGGAGACCTATCTTGTTTTTGTCTTTCCAACCATAATGTGCTATGGCTACAGTGGAAGCCAAAATAGAAAAACTGAGCTCAGTTCGCGGGCCCACTGGGAATAAGCACTGCAGCTTCACTAGTCAATCCAGCAAATTACATCCTTTTTACCACAAATCTTACTGTGTGAGGTGTTTGGGCAGCTATTAAGATGGTATGGTCAAAGTACCAGGCTTTTTATTTTAATGATGGCATTTTTTAGGTCAAAATGTATCAATATAGACCCAAATCACACTATTGATTAAGATAAGCCTTCAAAGTTAGCAGTAGGTTAAAGAATATTACCTATATTCCTGTAGGTTGCTGCAAAAAGGTGAATACATGTTTGAGAGATGGAAAGTGTGTTCTATTGTTGCATGATAGACTTTTTCAGTGCTAGAAAAATAACAGCATTATAGCAAATTGTCAGAACTAATTATCAATTCCAGCTCTGTGCTGCTTCTACTAGATGAGCTATCATCATTTCGTGCCATGTGGAATAACTCAGAAAAGCCTTAAGGACCCAAATAGATGACACAATTAAAATTATTATATCTTTTGAAAAGCCCCATGATTATTGTTTCAAAAGCATCATAAAGATCTAAGAACCTTGACTTTTTTCTGTAATACTGCAGTCTACATGGACTCACATATGGATATCCATATTTCACAGGGACAAGATAGGCAAGGTAGGCATACATTGAGACAATATGATCTATTACTCTTCAATCTCGGTGCAGTGGAACCACACATTGGTTCTTTAGGAATAACATGTTATTCATACAGAGTTTTTTAGGTTTCACCATAGAATATCTATTTCCTATCGAAGTACACATTCTTTATTTTGAAAATATTTGGCTGTTGCAATTCGCAACAAGTACATAATGGAGAAAAATGATAGCTTGCAAAAGTAGTTTGAGGGTCAAGTTTATTTAGAAAAAAATATTTTCTACTTAGATCTAAACACCTACAGATCTGCTCTGATGAGACCTGCATCTCTTATATGAGAAATACATCCAATTTAATTAATAAACCACTGAGGATTTATTGAGACTTAACTTGCACATTTTTGAGCTAATGAGGTCTTTTCACACAACTCACATAGAAATTGGTATTGGTTTTCCTCTTGGTTCTCAAAAAGTACTCAACTAGGCAGCTGACAGTGATATTTATAAAGCTACTTCAAAATTATTAGAGTGCAAGCTAGGGATCGAAAATATCTTTCAGTCAGAGGAAAAAAAAATACATCAGAGTGTTTTATGTGTGTGTCAAAATTTGTGCCATTTAATATTTTTACATGAAATTTAGAAGAAAATTATAAAAGACATTTTAAATAATCTGCTGAATAAAAGAAAATCACACAAACACATAATTTAGTGGGAAAAACAATTTGATGATCTTTTTTTGTAGCAGGTTTTGGTTTGAACTCAAACGACATTATTCTCTGCACCATTAGTACTGTATATGGAGTATTCTGCATCTGTATTTACCAGCATATCAGAAATCCATTGTAAATCATTAAAGTCAGTATCTGTGACAGCTGTATGCACAGGAATGAGATGCATCATGAAAACAAGAAGTACCAGCAATCTGATGAAAAGTACTGTGGGAATTTTGGCAGATGGAATGAAATGATCCAAACCTGAAAAATACTAAGTCATGATCTCCCAATACCGGTATCTTCTTATTTCATACCTGAGCCTTGTTGACAGCTTCTTGGACATCAGCTGCTTCCAGCTCACAATCTGTCCTTTTAGGATCATCAATGTTAAAACTTGTCTGTTATTAGAATCTTAATGCAGTAGGAGTCATTCCACAGAGTTGCAAGACAAGAGGAAATTCATCAAGGTGAAGAAATTGCACCAACTGGAGAAGCATTAAAACACTGCTTTTATGTTCTTCTGTTGATGGAGTACAGCAAGGTGAAAATGCCTCACTGCCTTAACACCTTACACCTGGGTCAGCTGTGCTGTGGCATGGAATTACAGAATAAACAAGACATAAATTTATGCAAAACTTGAGCATTTTGGTCAGTCACTCCCTTCAACTTTGCTTTTTCCTTGCAGGGTTAGATGTTAATGCCTCTCAGATTCTTAACAGGGCAATTAAGTCAAAATAATGGACTAATATATCCACAGAGAGGAGGACAAAAATGGATTAACCTCTATAAAAATATAAATTACGAAATATATATATAATATTAATAAAGTTATAAATATTGATATAAATAATTAAATATAGAAATAATTTTTTTTTCTTCAAAAGCACTGAAAAATTAAACTTATGGGTTGAAAGTGTGCCAAGGCAGAGTTGAGGAAATCCCAATGTTAATGGTTAACTATAGTATTTTCTTTCCTCTAATTTATTTACATAAAGCTAATATGAATTATTGTATCTGTCTGAATGAGGAAGAAGTTTTACATACATAAATACATTCTACAAATCAGAGGAAATTTTGTAAAAACCTGGTAAACTTTATAAACTTAAATTTAAAAAAGTACAGAACATGCCATAAATCCTTTAATAAGGGGAACTGCAATTCCTGTTTATTATAGTTATTTAATAGTGAATACAGATTTTTCTTTGTGGAAATTTCACAGAATGATTTAGGTTGGAAAAGATCGCAACATTATCAAGTTCAATATATGACCTAGCACCATCCTGTCAACTAGACCATGGCACTAAGTCCAAACACCCAGTGTTTTCTTAAACACCTCAAGGGATGGTGACTCCAGGGGGACTCCAGAGACTCCACCAGCTCTCTGGGCAGCCCATTCCAATGTCACATCATTTTCTGTGAAGAAATTATTCCTAATGTCTAGCCTTAAACTCCTCTGGTGCAGCTTAAGACTGCGTCCTGTCCTGTCAGTGGCTGTCCAGGAGAAGAGACTGACCCCCATCTGGCTACACTCTCCTTTCAGGCAGTAGAGAGAGACAAGGTCTCCCCTGAGCCTCCTTTTCTGCAGGATAAACACCCCCAGCTCACTCAGCTGCCCCTCACAGGACTTGTGTTCCAGACCCCTCACCAGCCTCGTTGCCCTTTTCTGGACACTCTCCAGCCCCTCAATGTCCTTCCTAAACTGAGGGGCCGGAACTGGGCACAGCACTCAGTGGTGTGGCCCCACCAGTGCTGAGCACAGGGCAGGAATGACCTCCCTGCTCCTGCTGGCCACCCTGTTCTTGACACGGGCCAGCATGCCGTTGGCCTTCTTGGCCCTCTAGGGATGCTGCTGGCTCATGTTCAGGCTCAGAAGGAGGAAGAAGAGATGATGTTGTCAGATATGAGAGGAGTCTCACTTCACAAATAAGTGCACTTGACCTAGGGTCTCTGTGGTACTTTGTATAAAGATTGAAAAATGGACATGGAAGAATAAACACATATACATACCATGCTCTAGTGTTGAGTCTGATGCTACAAAACACCTTTCATGTGATGCTGAGCAAGTCACTCAAACCACTGCTTCCAAGATGGCTTCTAACTGTGAATCCTTTAATGTCATAGAAGAAATGGAAATATGGATTTTGTGCTCAAAATCTAGGGATCTGCATTTCATCTCAGAAATGAACCAACAGCTGGACTACCAACCAACAAATATACATTACAATTTAATAGAACCATAGAATAAGAAGAGTTGGATCTATTATGATCGAGTCCAAGTCTCCTTGCTTTGCACAGGACACCCCAAGAATCACACCCTGGACCCAAGAATGGTGCCCAAACACTTCTTGAACTCAGACAGGGTTGGTGCTGTGACTCCCCACTTCCATAGCAAGCCTGTTTCAATGCTCAACCACCCTCTGGATGAAAACCTTTTACATGATATCAAATCTAAACCTCCCCTTACTGAGCTTCAGTCAATTTCTTTAAGTCCTGTCCTCACAAGTGGGTCTTGTCGCTGATCTCATGGCAGAGATCAGTATCTGTATTCTGCTTCTCTCATGATCACACTGAAGACTGCAATAAGCTCTCCCCTCAGTCTCCTCTTCTCTGCTCTGAAAAGACCAAAACACCTCAGCTAGCTTTCCCTCCAGAGCTTTCACCATCCCAAAACTGCACACATTAGTATTAATTTAACTAAGATGAGGCTGCCCCAGTAGAGAGCAGAGCAGAGCAGGACCATCCCCTCCCTGGCCCGGCTGGCCATGCTGGGCCTGACGCCCTCAGGACACGCTTGGCCCTCCTGGCTGCCAGGGCACTGCTGGCTCATGTTCAGCTTGCCCCTGACCAGGACCCCCAGGTCCCTTTCCATGGCACAGTTTTCCAGCTTTTCATTCCCCAGATATCCCTTCATCCAGGGTTGCCCCATCCCAGTGCAGAATCTGCCACTTTCCTTTGTGAAACTTCATGTGGTTGGTGATTGCCCATCCCTCCGCTTTGCTGAGATCTCTCAGCAGGGCCTCCCTGCCTTCAAGGTAGTCAACAGCTCCTTCCAGTTAATGGTTGTCAGCAAACTTATTGAGTATTCCTTCAAGTTCTTTGTCCAAATTGTTAATGACAGTGTTGAAGAGAATTGGGCTGTGGATCCCCACCTGGTGACAGATCACCAGTCTGATGTCACCTCATTCACTGTAACCATTTGTGTCCAACCAGTGAGTCAGTTGCTCACCAATTATGTAACACAATTATTGAGATGTATGACAGACATTTTGTCCAGAAAGGATAATGGGACAGACAATCTCAAAAGTTTTGCTGAAGTCCAGAAAAAAACAAAACCTCAAAAATAGCGAGAGGTTTTTCAATGACATCAATTAGCTCTAAGGATTCTTGGATGCACCCATCAAGTCCCATGGATCTGTAGATGTAGCAGGATGCTCTGCCTAGAATGAGATAAGCCAACTCTAACACAGTCTTATTTGCAAAACTACCAGTAGTGAACGGAGAGAGGTGTTATTCTGAATAATACTGAAACCAGTCTGTCTTATCCATCCCAAAGTTAAACAGTTGGTGACTGAGGTGAAGATGTGGTAAATCAGGTAAAGCACCCTGATAAAGGAAAAAACAGGTGGCACTGCTAATAACTTATCTAAAGCTGCTGAGCTGACACAGCAGGCCGGGAGACATATGATTGACAGTGAATAATTTTAAACTATAATGACCTACTTCTACTTTTTAATGGAAGTCTTCTAATCTATGACTGCTTGGAGTGTGTGTGGAGATTCTTTTCTTGAGTGGGGATGATACTCAAGGTTACTTCAGGAGGCTGAGCAAAAGACACATGCCCCTGTGGTTGTTGGTATAGGTGGGTATCATCAATCTATATTTAATAATTGGGTTTGCTGTCTTTAATAAAATCACTTTTCTGTAATTGCTTCAATATTGCTTATATAGTGCATGGCACTATAGTAATAGTTGTAGTTCCTATACTGTGTGGTAAATAATTCTGATTGAATCTATTTGTCTAATCATTATCACAATAAAGGATTTATATTTTATAGAATTATATCTGGTTTGCTATCCTTAATCATGTGGGAGAAAGTTGTCTAAAGGTTCAATTAAACCCCTATCATTTACACATAAACCTTTCATTGCACTCCACTATGGAGCAAGGAGTTCTTTTAAAACAGATGGTCTAAGAAGGAATTAAGTCAAACAAGACTATTTTATCTGAGAATCACTTTTTGGTTAACAAAGAGGGAGTTGCCCTATTCAGGATTAGAAAAGGCAGAAAAGAAGGGAGAAAAATGGAAAAAGATGGGGGAGAGCGTGGGAGAGGGCAGAGAGTAGGAGCGGGGCAGATCCTGGGCAGATCCTGGGCAGATTTCGGGGCAGATCCCAGAGCAGATCCCGGGGCAGATTCCCAGCAGGGCAGCTCCCGGGACGGCGCGCCCCGCTGAGGGAGCGCTGGGCCCGATTGCGGCGGAGCAGGGTCAGAGGCGGGAGCGCAGCAGTGAAGGGAGTGCAGCAGTGAAGCCGGCGAGGCGTCGGTCAGGAGCACAGGAGGCAGCGCACAGGCTACACACAAAGCTCAAAGGTCAGCCAGGGCCCAGCAAAACGCCCGGCGAGAGGGAGGGCAAATACATGAGGGCGAGCAAGGGCCAGAGAGGGCAGGAGAGCCAAAAGGCTTGGCTGGAGCCAGAGCGAAAAAGGACAGAAACCAGCCTGGAGCCAGAGTAAGAAGCAGACCTCAAGCCTGGGCAAAAAGACGAAACCAAAAGCCCCAGCTTAGAAAGCCCTGACTAAAAAGCCTGACACAAAAAGCCCCAGAGCTTGTGACTCAGTTATATTTATGCCTCCTGTCTTCCCCCATTGGGTGAGACCTTCCTCCGTCTGACTGGAGAGCCCCTCCGGAGGGTTCAGTGTCCCTGGTGGTCTGCTCCCTGCCTGGCCCATGTGAGACATGAAATGCTTGCCAGGCAAAGCCCCCAGAGACAAGGTTTTCTCCCATCTTCTCAGAGTTTCCTCCTGCAAATGGTACATGGGCAACCCTCACCCACATGTTTCTAACAAGCAGTGTTCAGACAGAAATAAATTGGGCCTTGCACCATTAACAAAGTCTGGGCCTAAGTTTGGATCCAAATGTATCTTCACTCCTCTCCTAAAAAGAGTTCAGAAAGCAGAAAGCTCTTTCTGTTCCTTGAGACTCAGCAGTCAGGCTTCTTTAATAAACCTGGTCTGAAGCTTTCACTCTGCCTGTGACACTGGGTCACTGAGGCAGTTTTGGAAGGTACAAATAAGTACTGGTTTTGCTTTGTAGGCTCCACTGTTACAGATGCAGTCATCCAATCATTTACCCATACTTCTAACCAACTGTTACCTGAGGATGTGTTGCCTCATCTTTTCAGATGCAAAAATGTCTTCATCTGCTTCTGGAGGAATTTCTTAATAGAGACAGGATATGTCTCTCTGGTTTTAGGATTGTTCTTAAACATACTTCAAGTTATTTCCTTAAATAAAGCAGATTATATCTTCCTAATTAAATGTTTGAGCTACTGAAAAGCTAATTTTTTTTCATGTTTGATCTTAGAAAGTGCTAAATACTTTAACTGAAACTTTGAAAGTATTTAGCATGAAGCCTAAACCACATAATTTTCTGTTTTGATGGTTTAGGTTGGGCAAGCTACTATGAAATTGAAAATTAAGTCTTAGAATGATAAATATTGCTTTGACTTGTGAATGATTCAGAAAAAAGAGAAAGAAAAACAAACAAAAATTATCTATTTTCTGTAATCAAGCATTTTTTTCCACTTGACCTGAAGGCTGTTAAAGATTCCCTGAAGAATTCAGGCTTAATTCCTGCCCCAACATGGATCTTATGATGGTAACAGAATTTTCTCCTTTCTGGGTGCAACAGCAAGAGAGGACGTGTTCTAATAATCCTCTGTAGAACTACAGGAGAATCTGAGAGCAGAAGAAGTTTCCTCCTTTCTGCTTTGCTTGAACGAGTTAGCAAGACAAATGTACTCTGTGTGTTATCCCTTTTGCCTGAGCTCCCGCCAAAGGTCTGCTACAACATCAACTAATTCTTGGCTTAAAAAGCTAGACTGAAAGTACACAGATGATCACAAAAAATATTCTAAGATGTTTACTGATACCTCAAAATCCCTTACTGGGGATTAAAATGTAGTAAGTGAATTCATTAGAAGTCAAGTGCACTGGCCATTACTCTGGAAGAAAAAGAGTCATTTTATCTTGCAGCTGTAGGTCACACAGATAAATTTTTTCTTTTTAATGTAGTACTTAAAATCTCCTGTCTTTGATGAGATGTTATAAATGTCAGGCATCTTTTTCAGCTTTCCACTCTGTTTTATTGTACCCCCATATTTGTTAAAAAAAAAAAAAAAAAAAAAA